>CM031237.1:304990980-305193186 GCA_018340775.1 Taxus wallichiana var. yunnanensis
TATGGAACATGAACATATGCGTAGGGAAACCAAATACACGAAAGTGAGCTATTGAGGGATTGGGTCCACTCAGGATTCCTTGGGAGTGATATTCGAAGTAATTTTGTTGGGATTCAATTCAAAATATAAGTTGTGGGTGCTACCTGCAACTCCCCAATAACAATTAGGAAGGTTTTTGACTACAACATACCGCATGCCATCTCCATAATGGTACGGTTATTTATTTCGTAATGCCATTTTGTTGTGGGGTATAAGCTGTTGTAATTTGTCTCTTTACTCCATGTGTATTACAAAAATTGGAAAACTCATTGGAAGTGGATTCTCCCCTCTATATGTTCCGAGTATTTTGAGAGAATACCCACTTTGATTTTCTGCCATAGCCTTAAAATGCTTGAAATATTCAAATGCCTCAGATTTCTGTTTAAGAAAATAAACCCATGTGTGGCGTGAGAAATTATCAATAAATGTCAGAAAATAAATATTCTTACCAAAATATTCCTCTTACATCTCACCACAATTGTCACTATACACAAGCTCTAGAGGGATTTTTCCTCCATGATTTGTTCACCGGAAAAATGTCTCGATGTTTCTTGCAAGTGCAAACCCTTAAAAACTTCTTCTTTTGCATGAATTTCAGGAAGTCCTCTCACCATGTCTTTCTTATGAAGCAAAATTAATTCTTGAAAATGAAAATGACCATACCATTGGTTCCATAACCATGAATCATCCGTGGTTTCCTTGAGGGCATACATGTTAGTGAAATCCCAAGTGAGATAAAATAATCTATTCTCTGTTGTATAAGACTTTGCTACAAGATGATGGTTAGCTGATTTATCAAATATTTTGCAACATTTTTATTCAAACATAACCTTGTAATTTTTTTCTACAAGCTGCCCAATACTTAAAAGATTATGTTGTACTTTGGGAACATGCAAAGTGTCATGAATAAATGTAGTTTTCCTTGCTTATTATTCACCGTAAGGGTAGCTTTTCCCATTACATCAACCTCTTTATCATCACCAAATTTTACTTGACTCCTTATAGATTCATCTAATTAGACACAAAGATTAGGTTTACTTGTCATATGTTTTGAGCAACCACTATCCAAGAACCAAACATCCTTTTGAAGTTATTTTTTCAAATTGCAAGAGAAGAATGTAGAGTGTTTTACTTCTTCAAAATACTCTTCAGTATAGTTGGCTCTTGACTTAATCAAGTCAGACTTTTTCTTTCTATATTAAGATTCATAGTGTCCATACCTTTCACAATATCGACCTTTGGATGCTTCTACGATCCATAAAATGTCTTCCTCTTCCTCTTTCATTTCCTCTTCCTCTTCCTCTTCCATGTCATCTAGATGTAGAAGAATCCCCTTGAGAATTGTTTGATTGAGAAGGGGTTGTATATTTTTCTTCAATTCTTACGGTAAGACTGGAAGGCTTGAAATAGGTTCTCTCGTAGAACATTACATACACTCCTCATGAGATTTCGACAAACCTATCAACTCTACAACTTTGAATGTGGTTAGATATTTACTTTCTTCAATGGCTATGACCACTGGATCAAACTTTGGAGGAAGAGATCTCAAAATATTTTCTACAATTTTTTTCTTTGTGACACTTTCCCTTGAGTTTTAAGATGGTTTACAATACTTTGAGCCTTAGTAATAAAATATTGAATAGAATCATCTTCCTTCATACTTAAACTTTCAAAATCTCTTCAAGCATTTGAAGTCTTACCAAATTTATTTTTTCAGATCCTTTGTATGTAGTTTGTAGGGCCTCATAGCAAAAAGAGCTCAATTGTCATTTTTTTCTTCTTTCAATTGAGTTCGTTGATTTCTTTGTTAAGACATTTAACACATTCGATATGCAAGTTCCATGTATCCTCCTTTTATAACTCCTAGATATCTTGGGATAATAGTAGGGTCTTCATTTTTATACTCTAGTAATCGTAGTTGTCTCTGGTAAACAACGAAAGATGGAATGAAAATTTTCCACCATTTGACATTCTTATAAATCTTAGAGACAACCGTTAAGTCAGAACTTTTACAAAAAAATATTCCTACAACTAGCTCTCGATACCAATTGAAGATTTTAATACTCAACACTTATACTATACTGAATATCTTATTGAATAAAGAAAACAAAACACAGAAATTAATAGTAAATCTGCTCACAAAGTGAGCGAACAACAAAGATAATAAAGTTTTCTTTTATTCAACTTAGAATTGTCTTCTTTCCTTCTGTTGTGCATAGAAGTATGAAGAAAAAAATAACATTTAAAAATTATCAGCTACAGTTTATTAGGTAGATAATAGAAGATGAACTCAACTAGATCCTAAAAATCAGGCATCGATCATGCCAAGAAACAATGACTGAGACATGTTGCAGTTTATTAACTGAAAGAAAAAAATAATTAATTAAAAAATTGGTGGTAGAAGTGAGAAGGATTGAAGAGTTGAAAGAGTTGATCATGCATCCTTCATCTGAAAGGTGTAGGTAGATTAGTGGCTAAAATTTTGATGTGCATCAACATCCTACATGGTTGCACCTTCAATCGATATTTATAATCCTTTCTAGCTTAGTTACTCGTAAATTCTTTGTGTGAATTTTTGAGAAGCCTTTATTTTTTCCAATCCGCCTCATGTAGATTTCTGTGAATGAAATTCCTTCATGTTTCACCGGAGTGTTTCTAACATCCACATTTTGGTAAGTGAAGCTTCTTTTTGCAAGTTCAGTTGGCCATCAGTATATATACTCTTGTCATTGATGCCAAAGGTCGCTGATGGAAAAGGGAGTCTAGGTGTCATAGGAGTCTCCATGAGGTGTCAATCAAGGTCAAGATTGAAGTTTACTTAGTAGTGTCTATTTTTTATGAAGTATTTTGTTGTCTTGACATGGTCTTGAGCATGGCTCTAGCATATATATGATATTATCATATATATAATGTTGTTATTAAAGAAAAAAATATTTAATAAAATATATGTATTGTCATGGTGTGAGTTCTAAATGTTGGTATGAGGTGAAAAATGATTAGTATGATGTATAATAGGTGTTAATGAGTCTTTAAGAAGACTTCATGTTTGTTCATGTGATGCCATGTGTTGAAGTGGTCATTTTAGGCCTATTCCTTGACCTAGTGCATGGGATTTGACATGGTGACATAAGATATAGAGTAAGGAATTATTGTTCAACAATATTATGAGTGCTATGATACTGCATATAAAGTGTGGAAGGATTATTAGGTTAGTATTCATAGGTTTCATGTATGTTTATGGTCCATTGAAGTAAGTATCTTAAGAATAAGATATGTAGGAACGTGTAAGTCATAGTGACTGGAGAGATGCAGATGTATTTGAGCATAGATGATAGTTGGAAAACATGAAGGAGGTCCCTATGGTGTTGTGGGAAATGTTTTAGGTTGGTATGATGAGGATTTTTCATGTTATGATGTTTTTGGTAAAATTGAGTTCTTAGAATGCTCATTTCCAGATCGATGGTGAAGTTGTTTTGCTTACCCATGTGTATGGGTTCTACATGTGTTTCAGAGGATTTGGGGGATGTTTTTTCATTAAGATAATTCTTTTTTTAAAATAATGTATTTATTTTTTTGTCCCATCTTTGTAAACAATCATTAAGAAGTAAGACATGTCTTAAACCCTAGTGAAGCCCTCACAACAAAGGGATAGGAGAAAGATGAATGCATGGGAACCAAATTTTCTACGAAAATAATTTGATGCATCATGACTGAATATGATTCTCTAGGGATCATTTTGGTGGTGGTTTCATGTTCAAGTTGTTTAAGGAAGTAAGAAAAAAACCTTATTTTTTCGGAGATTTCCAGTTTTAAGGTTGAGATGGATGCTTCAAGTTGAAAAGGCAAACCGTTCCATAATCATTGAGAGATATTATGGATTGCCATGAAAAGTTTCAAGTAATTTTAGTGGAGATAATGGAAGATACAAGTCCTCAAAGTATCCTTACCACTTTTGGCCTAAAAAGGCTAAAACCTAGTCTTGAGGTTTGATGGTGTGTATGATAAGATGCATAATGTTGTGCTGCTAGTATTTTGTCATGAATATATTTTTGGGTCCTGAAATGATGTGATTGAAGCCTTTATTTTGTATGAAGATTTTTTTCTTAACTAAGCCCTAATGGCTTATTTTGTCCTATTAGGATTTGTTATGTGACTAAATCCCTGAAGCTTTTAAAAGCATTAAAGGCTTGTTGGATTGATAAAGACAAGTTTTCTTTGAGATTGTTTGTAACAAATTTACTGCAATAATCTATTAGATTAATGAGGGAATGAATATCCCAAGATTTTGATTAAAGATGCTTAATTAATTTATGAAAGGGAATGGAAACCAATGTATTGGTCAGTAACCACCTATGATTTATTATAAAGCAAATGTGGATGTGAATAATAGACATTGAATTAGGATTGTGATTTTGAGAAAAATAATATCGTAAAGAGTCTTAAGAACTTTGTGAATATAGTCTATGGAAATAATTCCAAGGTTGACCATGTACATACAAGCGGTGGGCAAGAGAGAGGAGCACCAACGGTGTCCCAATTGGGGATAAAAAGTAGAACCTGGATGGTTCCTAGCTAGGGAAAGGTGAAAATACACTAGGTGTATAGTATTTCCTCTCAATAGTGTGGCCATAGTCTAGTGTCTGTTACTTGTGTGTGTACATTAGAATTTTGTACTAGAATTCTTGATCATTGTCTCAGATAAGTTCTCTCTCCATAATGCTATGTAACCTCTCTAAAAGATATGTAATTCTTGTTGAAAATCTAATGGACAAAATTTAAATCTTTTGTTTATATTGATAAATGAGCAAGTGAATGTATTTTTTCTATTTTTCTATGTATATAGTTAATTATTTTGTTAAGGATGTGAATTACGGGAATAAATTAACAAAATACGTAATTTTGGCTATGTATGTCTATTATTTAAAAAAATATTATATACTATAATGCATAATAATACTAGATATATGTAATTTGTAGTGCCCACTTCCCTTCGACATTTTTATTATTGATTTGATACGTCAACTATACTTATGGATATTATTGTAGCTTTTGACTTAGCATGATGTTAGATGTTACAAATCTGGATCGTTGTTGATTTTGATTCTTAGTATGATGTATGTGGATTATGGAGACAAATTATATTGATGATGATATGTTGTTGACATGGTTATATATATTTTTGACTAGTACTACTTTCATCATTTTGAGTAGACCTTAACAATTGAACTAATCTTTTGATTATATGGATATATATGAAATGTAGAATCAAGATGTTGTTAGAAATTGTAAATGATATCGTTACTTTCCTAGATGATGTTTTGATTCATATATAGATGATTGTGGATTTATATTGTATATTTTATTTTGGATGTTTTGATGTGGCCACGAGGCCAAATGAGGTGTTATGTGTTTTGCAGGTAAACATGTAACAACAAACAATGGGGGGATTAAATACCAACCACATTGGAATGCTATATGAATTCAACAGGGGTCACCATGATAACATGTATTTTGTTATGTGTGTGTGTTTGAATTGTTGTTAGGGGTCCTGTCGACACTAAAATTTTCCTTCGCAATTTCTATTTCATTAATGTATGTATTAGGAATAGGATGTTGTTAAGTATAATTAGTAGTAGCGTCGATAGAAGATAACGACGCTGCTGGTATGACTTCACCAATAATGTATAATACGGTAATAGTCAAAGTACAATAGGAATGTTGTGGTAAAAAGTAAATATTTGTCGTAAGTGGTTCAAAAGAATGTTAAAATGTCAAAGTTAGGGTAAGTAAGAGAAGTAGGGTTTACATGATTAGGAATTAGAAATATTATATTAGTAATAAGGACAAGGAGTGAGATCATAAATATTTTGTGTATTTTATTTGTAAAAATTATAAAAATGTGGAACCCATGTGAAATGATAAGGTTTATCTTATCTTAAAAGATAAGCTTACATGTAAAGATAAGAGTTAAGGTATTGAATATAATTCGTCGAGTAGATTTATTATCATATCTTAGAGATAAGGTGGATAAGCTTGAAATTTTTATAAATAGAGAGGCCACCCCCCTCATTTAGCATAGAAAGAAGTAGTGAGAAATATTGTATGAGTAATTGTGTGAAGGAAACCATCATTTAGAAGGTGTGTTAAAGAAGCCATTAAGAGGTATAATTGTGAAGTTTCTCCCATAGTTATTGTTGAAAGGCAAGTGGAGTTGGTAACACTTGAAGTACCTCATGAGTGAGATTCTAACAATTTCATGTTGATAATATAATTTACACTTATATTTTAGATTTGTCATCATTCCTTTATATCATAGTATATGGTATTCTTGTGTTATGTCTGTTATTGTGTTTCTAGATTACTTCCACCAAACTAAAAGCTATGTATTAGTAAATAATCATAGCACGAGGAGTTTCCGATGGAGAATTATCATAGTGTTGGATTGGTGATGACATTTTGGTTTCGTTGTCGGGACCATTCCTCGTTGGTGGATTTTCTAGAGAGATATTCCCACTTAGTCAGAAATCATTTGGAGGGTAACCTTGTTTTTATTGTGCATAGTAGTTACCATGGTAAAGTCACTTTTTATCGTGAATAGTATTTACCACAGTAACTTCACTTTTTACCATGAATAGTGTTTACCATAGTAAAGTCAGTTTTTACCGCAGTAAGTCAAATTTTACCATAGTTTACCATGTCATTTCTATTTTACTGTAGAAAGGTGTAAAGTCACTTTCAATTATAGTGATTCCAATTATTTGTACACATAAGTCTTGTTGATTGTACTTGTGCCCTGGTTACTTTTGAAAATGGGGAAGATTCTTATTTTTCAGCCTAATCTAATGAAGATGCTTCCTCTTTCATTCAAGAGTTTAAACGATCTTGTATTTGTAATGGCCTCATAAAAGGGAACAATGGATCGAATTTTTCCTACCTTTTGGTTGGTTCAGCCCTTGGGTGGTTTGAAACACTAGTTGATAATGTGAAAAACTCATGGGATTTATTAAGCGAAAGTTTTCTTGAAGAATTTGGTGAACAATAGAAATACGCAGATCTCATGATCGATATCACAAAGCTATCCTAAGGAGAGAAGGAGAAGATAAGGGATTATCATGCTCATGTTCTAGAGCTAAAGAGGAAACTCAATGCCTAGATCCGGAAGGAAAGATTAGTGGATGGGTTGATGAATGGCATGGATAATCTCCTTTGTAAGTACTTCATTCTTTGGATGAAGCTAGAGACCAGAAACGAGTGAAGTATGACCACCTAACAACCCTAGAAAAGTAAAGGAGATTGCGAGAAGGCAAGAAGAAAGTATGGAAGAGAGCCCAAAGAAATTTTTACTAAGGTAGAGCCTACACCAACACCTTTGGTTAGAATCCACAACCACTCTACATTTGAGAAAAATCTTTCTCCTAGTACATCTGCTGAGTATGAAGATCTACTCGGGAAGATGGGCGTTAACTATTAATCTTCTTCAAGGAAAATAATTTAGTTCTCGGGGAGGAGATAGAGGTCTAAAAGAAATATTCTAAAGTTGTATGTTATGTTTGTCATAAAAGGGTCATTATAAGTATAATTGTCGAGACAGAGCTTCTACATCGGTAAAAGAGATAATGATAAAAGAAAAACACCGTGAATTCTTTTGATGTAGTAGATAGGAGCATAAATAATGAAGCGAGATGTGTTTATAAAAAAAAAAAAAAAAAAAAAGATAACCAAGATGGAAATGATCCTAAGAAGATGAAAGGATAAACTAGTAAGAAACATAGGAAAAAAAATTTGGGTGTTCAGATTTTACGATTTCACAGGACAAGGACCATACTCCATCTTAGAAGATCTATCCAAAAGGCTGCTAATATTACATATGGTCAACTTCGGCTATGTCTTCGAGAAGAAGCGGGAGCTACGAAGTGGACTCAATGCTCAATGAAGGAAGGAGGTTGAGGTCCCTGTTTTGGAGGTAGAGGCAGATCCCTATGCTCTACAAGTGAGGTATTTTGTAATGGTATTTTAATTCATGATATTTTAGTAGATGGAGGTGTTGCGGTTAATGTAATGACCGAATCAGTAATGAATATGTTGGGTTTAAAATTGATCTCCCTCAACACTTATGTTAAGGTCATTAAATAAGGGAAAACTAAGCCAAAAGGTGTTGTTTCAAATGTGGCAATATCTGTTATGGGTGTTGTATGTGTGGTAGACTTTCGGGTGATGAAAAATGGTACTTTTGTGTACTCAATGTTGTTGGAAAGACCATGGCTAAAGATACTTCATGTAAGAAACTACTGGAATGAAGGATTCATGACACTTGGATGTGGCGAGAGAGAGGGTGAAGATAAATGTGATCCTCAACATCATAAGCGAGAACCTATGGATTTAAGTGATGAAATGATGTTTAGACATCCTCCGATTACTCTACTACCAGTGAAGTGGACACAGAAGATGAAGAAAGTGAGGCTGATGTTTCAGTCATGGATATCCTTCCAGTCACACCAACTCATGAACCCATAAAATTATCTGAAGAATAAATTGATGATCGTCTCCAAAAATAAAGATTGGTGATCTTTGTGATGGAGAATGAGAAGGAATGCTACCTCTAGCTCTTTTGAAGGTACATACACCTATTCACTTTTGATTACAAGGAACTCCGTCGAGTAAGTTGGGTAGAACATTCTATTGAGCTGGTAGATGGTGCTAAGCCCATAAAGTAAATGCCATATAGAATGAATCCTAATTTTTTCAAGACTGTAAAAGAAAAAATAGATAAGTTGCTTGATGCAAAATTCATATTTACTATGGAGAATTCGAGAATGGGTTTGTCCCATTGTGATCTCAATAAAAATAATGGGAAGATACGCATTTGTGTTGATTATAGAAAGCTTAATAAGGAAACAAAGAAGGATCATTACTCTCTTCCATTCTCAGATCAGATCTTGGACGAAGTAGTTGGCCAAGAGTGCTATAGTTTTGTTGATGGATATAGCGGATATAACCAAGTTCGTATAGAAGAGAAAGATCAGCTGAAGACCACGTTCACTACTCCTTGGGGAACGTTTTCTTATAGAGTTATTCCTTTTGGGTTGTGTAATGCTCCAACAAGATTCTAGCGCTTGATGAATAGGGTGTTTGAACCCTACATTGGGAACTTCATCAAAGTATTTCTGGATGATTTTTACATCTATGGGAGTAAGATGGATCACCTACACTAGATAGAGACAACATTTCAAAGGTTTGATGAAGCACAAGCCTCACTAAACCCTACAAAGAGTGTCTTTAGATGTTCTAAAGGAGTTTTCTTAGGGCATGTTGTATCCAGAGATGGTATTGGTAATGATCCCGATAAGGTTTTAAAATTCAAAGAGTAACCATTTCCTATGAATAGAAGTTGAGATCATTTTTAGGCCATGTGGGTTACTATAGAAGGTTCATCAAGAATTTCTCAAAGATTGCATAGCCACTAACCCATTCTTGAAGAAGGATGTTATTTATGAACAGGGAAAGAAGGCACATGAAGATTTTGAATAAGCGAAGGAGGATTTGGTGTCTTCACCTTTTAAAGAATCTAGACTGGAGCAAGCCATTCATTGTGTATCTTGATGCTTTAGATGTAGCACTAGGAAATACTCGAGCCAAAATGATGAAAATGAGAATGATCATCTAGTTTACTTTGGGAATAGACAAATAAGCAAAGTCTTTGAGGTAAATTATACTTAAAGTTCAAAAAGAGGCTCTAGCTATCATATTTGTTATAAATTTTTTAGAAATTACTTGCTAGGCGAAGTTCACAACATTGTAACAGATCATCGAGCTCTAAAATATATTGTAAATAAGCCCAACCCATCGAGAGAGGATATCAAGATGGATAATTTTTCTACAATAATTTGAATTTGATATTATAGATAGGCCGGGAAAGAAACATGTTAATGCAGATGCACTCTCTCAGAGCCTATGATGGCTTAGGTTTATCTGTGATGATGATGATTTTTCGATGCAACATTGTTATCCCTTGACACAATCCCTAGTGAATACATAGATATTTGAAATTATCCGAATGAATTCAAGTTTTACGATGGTGCTAATGTAAAGACTAAGAGGAAGATTACTCAAGCCAATTGTTCATATTCTATTATGTATGGAGTGTTATTTCAAATAGAACACGATGGACGATCAAGAGGAAGTTGGACGTGATCAAGGGAAGAAGCTAATAGAAGAATTCCACAATGGTACATGTGGAGGACACTTCTCTGGACAACTTACAAAGCAAGAAGGATCTTGGATACTGAGTTATCCCGGCCCACTCTTTTTAGAGATTGTTATAATTATTGTAAGACATGTGATATTTGTCAAACACATGGTAACCGTAAGACTTCATCAGCTCCATTATGCCTCATTCTTCCACTTGGTCCCTTTGAAAAGTGGGAAATAGGTATTGTAGGTCCACTTCCATTACTTCACGCCAAAATAAGTATATTATAGTTGTCATAGATTATTTAACTAAGTGGGTTGAAGCTAGGCCATTGAAAACAACTTCCATGGATGAAGTGGAAAGGTTCATATATGAACACATTATCATTAGATTTGGTTGTCCATTAGAAATTGTAACAGATCAAGGAAGCCACTTCATTAATGAGGTGGTAGAAACCCTAGTCAACAAGTTTTCTATTAAGCACGGGAAGGCAACAACTTACAAACAAGCACAAATGGACAAGTGGAATGAACAAATTATGTGTTGTGTCAAATTCTAGCAAAAATGTAGCCTTGCGGTACATAAGTGGGATAAAAAGATTCATACAACATTGTGGGCATATAAGGCAACATCAAAGTCAGTAACATGATACCCCCATTTCAATTGGCTTATGACATTGATCCAGTTCTTCCTATTGAGTTTGATATTCCCACTATGAGAGTTATGAAAAATAAAAGCATAGATGAAAGTGATTCATAAAGGAAAGGTTAGTACATCTTCATTTTCTAGAGGAAATGAGGGAAATAGTGAAGGATACAAGCTATAAAAAAATGAAATAGAAGGAATACTTTGATCAAAAGATTCATTGGTCTCCATTTCATGTGAATGACTTGGTTCTAGTATATGATTCCAGATACAAAAAGAAGGCGGAGAAAATTTCTTCCCAAATGGATGAGGCCCTACAAAATAGTAGTTGTGCATGAAAATGGTACATATCGATTGGAGGAATTGGATGGCACCCCATTACTGAGAATGGGTCAACCATGACAAGTTAAAGATTTTCCAAGCACGAGAATCGTCTACTCGAGAACGGAGTAGAAGCTAGGAAGGGGAAGATGTCGACACTAAAATTTTCTTTCGTAATTTCTATTTCATTAATGTATGTATTAGGAATAGGATGTTGTTAAGTATAATTAGTAGTAGCATCCGATAGAAGATAATGGCACTACCGGTACGATGTTGCCAATAATGTATAGTATGGTAACAATTAAAGTACAATAGGAATGTTGTGGTAAAAAGTAAATATTTGTCGTAAGTGGTTCGGTAATGTTAAAATGTCAAAGTTAGGGTAAGTAGAGAAGTAGGGTCTACATGATTAGGAATTAGAAATATTATATTGGTAATAAGGACAAGGAGTGAGGTCATAAATATTTTGTGTATTTTATTTGTAAAAAGTCTAAAAATGTGGAACCCATGTGAAATGATAAGGTTTATCTTATCTTAAAAGATAAGCTTACATGTAAAGATAAGAGTTAATGTATGGAATATGATTCGTTAGAGTAGATTTCTTATCCTATCTTAGAGATAAGGTGGATAAGCCTGAAAGTTCTATAAATAGAGAGGCCACCCCCTCATTTAGCATAGAAGGAAGTAGTGAGAAATATTGTATGAGTAAGTGTGTGAAGGAAGCCATCATTTAGAAGGTGTGTTAAAGAATCCATTAAGAGGTGTAATTGTGAAGTTTCTCCCATAGTTATTGTTGGAAGGCAAGTGGAGTTGGTAACACTTGAAGTACCTCATGGGTGAGATTGTAACAATTTCATGTTGATAATATAATTTACACTTATATTTTATATTTGTCATCATTCCTTTGTATCATAGTCTATGGTATTCTTGTGTTATGTCTATTATTGTGTTTCTAGATTACTTCCACCAAACTAAAAGTTATGCATTAGTAAATAATCATAGCACGAGGAGTTCCCGGTGGAGAATTATCATAGTGCCGGATTGGTGATGACAGTCCCCATAAGGGGGAATCACCTCCAATTTTGACCAAGGGGTTGTTTTTTTCTTTTTTAATAGTTTCCTTTATTTAATTTTTGTATGTGATTTTATAGTGATGTATTCTCCTTTTATTAATTACTTGATTTTTGTCTAGATTAGTAAATTAATATTTTTACTAAATTAATTGTGGATGGGTCAAAAGGATTTCATTTATTAGATTAGATGGCTCTTGGGTTATGTGTTGTAAGTTGAGTGCTTGTGATCTTGAGTGTTGTACACTCTATCCCTTCATGGAAATTCGAATTTGGCCTTAAGGGCCAATTTTGGAGGCTTGTGGGACAAGTTAAACTTGTATCACACCTCTTAAATTGTTATACCAACTCGACCTATAGATTTTGGGGTAAAAATAGACCCCATTATGTGTTTTGGGAAGACAAAAGGTAAAATTTTATTGCACTTTCTTTCATGTAATTAAGTTTTTCCTTAGGGGGTGTGGGCTTGGATTGTGTGTGTAAGTAAATTGTCATTCCTCTCACCCACCAATTTATGGTGCATTGGGGTTGAGGTTTGACTTGTGAGGTGGAGTTGAGGATGAGTGATGTGGCATCCTACATGGAGCCACCTCACCCTTCTCTCTCCCTTTTCTATTTATTCAAGTTCTTTTACTTGTTTGGGGGTTACTTCATTTCTTTGTGCTCTTGCATTTTGGGAGTTAGAAGATTTTGGAGTGCTTGTGGATTTGTTGGAGCTTCTTGGTGATTGTTTTTGCTTGAAGAAGCTTGGTGTGGGACTCTTGGATCAAGCTCTACCATGGAAAGGTAGGAGCTACACTCTTGTAAAATATTTTCTTTTATTTTTTGTATATGTGCATGTTTTTGAGTGTTTTGTTATGCTTGTTAGGTACTTGGGTAGATCGCCTAAGTGTGGTATAGGATGGGATTGTGGGGATCTTACATGTGGGGAGGCATAAGAGTTCATTTCATGTTTTTGAGGGAATGGGTTGGGTGCAATACGATGGAAAAGTGACATGCGAGCATAAGAATCTACAAGCATAAGAATCTACAAGTAACTCTTCCTCGTACTCGACCTCCGAGGTCGTGCGAGAGATGGCCGGTGAATGTGGAATATATATGGATACAGAAAAACTAGTTGGGCAATCTTATATCCTCAATACACAATAATGGAATATGTGAATCTAAGGCGAAGAAGGCCCTCCTAACCTGAATTGGTGTAATGGATCATTTGGATATAATAGCAGTTCGGAGGCTCCAATCAATGTTGAGCTCTATCGAGATCCTGTTTATTGGTTGTTGGATACGTGGGAAGTGACCTATGGGAGCTTCGTGTATATTTCTAGACAAGGTCATGAAAATGGTGATGGGAGGTGTAGTGGATTTTCTAGGGTTTTTATGGACGATTCTTTGGTCTAGTCCAAAAATCCTTAGCTTGATTGGCTGCTACATTTAATAAGGAGAATTGTGTAATAATGTCTTGTGGAAGTGGTGAGGACCTAAATACTAGTGTTCATAAACCAACATCAATGTCTGATTGATTAGTAGGCCCATTGGGTTGTGGGACTGTGGATCATAACCGTACATTCGTGGTTGTGTCGGACCTCCTATGGTCATATGCAGAGTTAATCTCTCCTTCCGACTATCCAATAATCATACGCCTTTTTAGCCTCTATGTTTAGAACTAGAAGTTGTGTAATTTTCTCAGAATACCTTACAGGTGTTTTGGAAACTTGAATGCGTAAGCTAGTATCTATGTCAACGAGGAGGTCTCCTGCGTTAGGTTGTGGAACTAAAGGATAAAGAACCAAATAATTGTTCTCTTTCGAATCCTTGTACAGTCATATGGATGCCCTATCAAGGCAATCTATAGTTAGGATGATTTGACCAAAATGTGTATTCCTTGTCGTCTTTAATATTTAACTCTCTCAGTTGTTCACTAATTACTCGACGTTTACCGTTGCTCGTAGGTTTACCGTTGCTCAAAATACCCGTATTCTAAGGTCTTGATCTATATCATCTAGTGTTGTGGGGAGTTTTGGTTGAGGCACTATTGGTTCAAATATGTATTCTCGGGCTCTCTAGGTCCCGTGATTGTCATGCAAAACGTTTCAACTTTTAACTAAAACTAATAAACTTAATTATGAAAGATGTATCTACACTATATATGTATTTTTATTTTTGTATTTTCGATGAAGTATTTTAACGAAATTAAAAGAGCATCTATTTTAATATATTTAACAAATGGACAACTAATCCAGTAACAAAATTAAAATAAACAAAGTATCTGGTGTAGCTTGTTTACTGTGCAATAGATTGTGAATTTATCCTAAATATCTAAGCAGCTAATTGTTTTAAATTGAAAGGCTCTCGATCCTACCTCAGAAGTGAGGAATGAATCATAGTTTCTCAGAAACTACCAATCCCCACAGCTTCCTTGGCGATATCGAGAGCGAGAGCTTTTTGGTTGAAATAAAATAATTTACTACTCTATTTGATACGTTGTAACTAGAAGTTTGATAGCTCAAACCCGGAGTTTACATAACAAAGTGGTAAATCCCGGTTGTGTGTGACTTCGTCCCTCAATGTTATCTCCTCATTCCTTTGTGTTCTCTTGAATCCAAAAAAATGTGTATATGATAGCATCATCGCAGAATAAGGTACTCGAACAACAACAACTTTGGATATAGACCGAATACAATGCGAGTAAGAGAGAGATAGTGTAAGTGAGAACAGAGATTGACTATGCAATTCCTAACGGATTTATTGTGGGAATACAACACAAATGCATCGAGAGTTCTAGAAACTATCTTTTGTGACTAAACAAAACCTGCAACTCTAAATGGATTCCAATCTAAGAATGAAACTACCTTACTCTAAACTGACTTGTATGGAACAACAATGAAGCAAGATTGAAACAAGAAGATCAAATGACCTCTAAACAACAAAGGAAGACTAACAATGGATGCAAAACATGAAATTATTGGAATTCTAAGCAAGAAAATCAAAATCTTGAATGATTAAATTAAGAAAGAGAGGGGCCATTTGTTTGAAAACAAGTTGGCTATTTATAACAAATGCATTCACTAGAAGGTAACTTGGAATGAAACTCTTTTACCATTAAACAAAGTGAAAACACTATTCATAGGGTGGCTAAAACATAAATGCAAAGAAAAGTAGCTGAAAAATGTGGATAGAAATTAAAATTTTACGTTTGACGCGATCATTGGAACTTTCTGGAAAACGTGTACAGGACCGCCGCCCTATGTAGGGTGGCGGTTACGAGATCGCTGCCCTGTCCTGGGTGGCGGTCACGGGACCACCGCCTAGGTAGGGCGGTGGTCTCGTCACTTAAGACCAAAATGTAAGGAAAAAGGGGGCAAAGGGCAGAACAAAGCATGCGGAGGCTGGGTGAGGCATACGAGATACAAACGTATACTTGATGAGCTTTTCTGGATCCTGAACACCTTGCGAGGAGACCTGTATCATCATTGGGGTATGTGTAACATATTTCCGGTGGTGTAGTGCCCTACAATTTTGGAGTACGTCACGATTGCCCCACCTTGGACAAGAAATTGCTTGCATTTCTTACTTGGTCTATTTATTTTTATGAGGGAGCCATAAGATATTGTAGGGAGACATAATAGAATGTGAGAGGAATAAGAGGTTCTTAAGGGAGGAATAAGAGTGTGTAGGGGTTTTGATAAGTTTATTAGAGGGTTTTAAGGTGGGCATCCATTCTCCATTGGGAGGAATAAGTGACCTCCCCATATATCTTACTCCTTTCACTCTTGCATGTTGAAGGCTTGTGTATTTTGTTGCTTTCCTTCTTATGATTGTAGTTGTATTGTTTGTGTTTTGGTATTTTTGTAAAATATTGTATTACGATGTGGAAGCTTGTTTTTGGCAAAATTTGAATCCATTTTTCATTGCAATGTGGTTAGGGCTCGGGGGCCAATGAGGAGGATGGCTTCTTCTCCTCATTGGAATTTTTGGTTAGATGGAGAGTGTTGCCTCTCTGCCCTTTTTTGTTGTGATCAAATGAAGCATGGTGGAGCTCTCTTGTTAGTGATGTGAAACATGGAGCATTGTTGGTGTCCTCAAGAAATCTTTCCTTGTGATAAAACCTCCTTGTTATTCCCACTTAGGGTGGAAGACTTGTAATATTGTATTCCTTTTAGCTTTCATTCTTGTAAAATTTCCCACTTTAAGTGGAAGATATTGTATTAATATTTGTGAGGAAAAGTTGCATTGATTATTAGTGACCAAGATTGCATTGTATTTTGTAAAGGAAATAAATATTTGTTTTAGTAAAGCTAGTTGTTGTAATAGGAATGAAGTTAAAAAGGAAAACAATTTGTTTCCATTGTAGTTGATTTATTTCCTCACAAAAGTGTGTTGTTCTTGTTCTAAATAAATTATTGGAAATATTGTTGTAAACTCTCTTGTGGAATGTTGAAAATTTGTATTAAGAAATATTACATTTCATTGTGTTACTTGAAAGGCATGTATTGGAAAAGTTAGACTATTTATACTTGTTCTTGTATTGTTGATGGAAAAGAGCTCATATTAAAATTGTCTTTCAATATGCCCAATGAAGTAGTCTTATTGCTATTCTAGTATGTAATTCTCATTTAAAATAAAAATTAATGCAAATCTATCAAAATTTGCTAATGGAAAAGAAATGTAATCTCTCTTACCCTCTATACTATATTTATTAAATTGTTAGAGAACAAAGTATTAGTGCAAGTATTCAACCCACCAATACTATTATCTATTGTTTTATCCTCACTTTGATAGTAATTTTATTACTCTTAAATATTATTAATAAAAATAATTTAATATTAGAGGGGATCTATTAATATGAAAATACATTAATATTAATATTAATATTATATTATAAAAAGTATGTTGTTACAAAGTTAGTCCTTGAAATAAGGTGATAATATATATATATATATATATATATATATATATATATATATATATATATATATATAAAACCATTATATAAAACAAACTTTTTAAAGTTGAACCTTTAAAAAATGCGGTAGAACACTTAACCCACGACCCTCATCTTAGAAAGGTGTCAAAGTGGTGGTGGGGGTGCGGTAGGTGACCCCATCCCTATAGCCCTAAAATAAATCAAAACCCCCAAAGGGGTACCCACACATTGTTATTAGAAGCTGCGTTTTATAAGGGAGTGGCTGCGGATCCTCCTTCTTTGCACGAAGCCGAACCTAAAAATCTCTCTCTCTCTCTCTCTCTCTCTCTCTCTCTCTCTCTACACACACACACACACACATAAGGCATATTTATTCTAATACATTTTAATCACGGCATAACGGTGATTTTGGATTTTTAACCCTTCTAAATTTTAAGAATATATATATATATATATATATATTTGTGTGTGTACACACACACACACACACACATATTCACACACCCAAATGAAATACTTATCAAATCTTAACTATATAAAAAACAAATGGAAAACCCACAAGCCCATTTGGGAAAATCCAAGGAAAATGAGCTAAATAAAATATAAAAATACATTTAAAAACCTAAATGAGGGTATGCACAAATAAGGAAAAATAATGGAGCTTGCATGTCTTCCTAAAAGCTTAAAGGACCACCAATGGTTTTCCATCCTCCTCCTATAACCTAAAAAACAAAAGAGAAACAATACGCCAAAGGAAAAAGAAAGTTGCTTCTTAAGCATGTTTTAGGGTTAGTTAGTTACATGTGTGTGTGTGTGTATACATACATACATACATACATACATACATATATATATATATATATATATATATATATATATATATATATATATATATATATATATATATGTATGTATGTATATATATATATATATATATATATATGTATGTATGTATGTATACACACACACACATATGTATGTATATATATATATATATATATATATATATATATATATATATATATATATATATATATATATATGTATTTATAACTATATACATCTATATGCATTATATAAAACAAACTTTTTAAAGTTAAACCTTTAAAAAAATGCGGTAGAACAGTTAACCCATGACCCTCATCTTAGAAAGGTGTCAAAGTAGTGGTGGGGGTGTGGTAGGTGACCCCATCCCTATAGCCCTAAAATAAATCAAAACCCCCAAAGGGGGTACCCACACATTGTTATTAGAAGCTGCGTTTTGTAAGGGAGTGGCCGCGGATCCTCCTCCTCTGCATAGGCCGAACCTAAAAATCTCTCTCTCTCTCTCTCTCTCTCTCTCTCTCTCTCACACACACACACACACATATAAGGCATATTTATTCTAATACATTTTAATCACGGCATAACGGTGATTTCAGATTTTTAACCCTTCTAAAATTTTAAGAATATATATATATATATATATATATATATATATATATATATATATATATATATATATATATATATATATATATATATATATTTGTGTGTGTGTACACACACACACACACATATTCACACACCCAAATGAAATACTTATCAAATCTTAACTATATAAAAAAAAGGGGCAAAACCCACAAGCCCATTTGGGAAAATCCAAGGAAAATGAGCTAAATAAAATATAAAAATACATTTAAAAACCTAAATGAGGGTATTGTTAGGAAATATATATTAGTGCTCCATTTGTATGGGTGAATAATAATTACATGTGTAATTATTATTATGGTAAATTAGTGAAAGTACATTTACTATGTAAATGTAAATAGTAAATGTAAAATGTGATTAGTATGTGGTAAGTTAGTAAGTTAGAATAATAAAACAACTAGTATTGTTTTATTATTATATTAGTGAGAGGTTAAAACCATATGGGTGTATGGTTGTCTATGAAGACAAATGTTGTTGTAAGGATTGTTATTTTACATCTCCTATATAATGGAGTGTATTGAAATAATGAATTAATGAAAATATAATATAGAGTTGTTGATTTCAATTATTGTCTGTGTATCTATTTCATGGATTCTTTGTATTAGATCAGATTAATTTCTACATTTGGTACCAGAGCAGGTTAAATCTGTCTCGAAGATGATCTCGTAACTTTAGTTTCGCGATCTGAGTTTCTCCAAAATTTTTCATGCAGAATGATCTGTTATACAAAAGCTACAGTAAAAATTTCAGCAAAACCCAGTTCACAGTTTGGGAGAAACGTGCAATTTACTATACAACACATTGATCACTGTTGTTTTTTTGAAGAAATCAGAGGTAATTCAAATCTGCATTCAATTTTTTTTTGGATATTTAGATTCAGCAAAATGGATACACCATTAGATAAATTTAATGGGTTGAAATTCCATACATGGAGAGTAAAAATTCAGATGCAGTTAATGAATAAAAATCTATGGAGGATAGTAGATGGAAATGAAAAAGCACCTACAGATGTAAGCAAAATTGTAGAATGGGAAACTAGAGATGAACAAATAACAAATGAAATTGACTATAATTATGAAGAATTTCTATACTAAGTGAATTTATCGGAGGCAGGAGGCATCGGAGGTTGGAGGTCATTCAGCGACCTCTCGTCAGTTGCCAACGACGGGGCCGCATATCAGCTTTGGTGACATGTGTGTGTGCAGTTTGATTTTAGTGCTTCCAGTGTGGTGTGCCTCAGTTTGCAGTGATCCTGTTTTCAATAAGTGGAAATTTCACATTGAGGGGGGGAACATGATCCAATGTTCCATTTCCATTATGTCAGCTTTTTCTATGTATGTACGAGCAACATATTTCAGTAGAATTTCCTATGTTATTCCCTGCAGTGAGATAGTGATGAGAGTTGTTGATACTACTGCATCATCATGATATTGTGGTTGTTAGTTATCCAGAAAAACTATCCAGAGGTTGTTGGTACTGTCCTCAAAAACCATCTGTTGTGTGGTTGTTGGTTAACCACTTGGAAAACCATCCAGAGGTTGTTGGTATTGTCCTTGAAACCATCCAGATCATGAGCATGCTACGTAGCGGCACGTTGCAGTACAAAGCAGGTTTTCCCATGTTCGCACTAAGGGGGGGAATGTTAGGAAATATATATTAGTGCTCCATTTGTATGGGTGAATAATAATTACATGTGTAATTATTATTATGGTAAATTAGTGAAAGTACATTTACTATGTAAATGTAAATAGTAAATGTAAAATGTGGTTAGTATGTGGTAAGTTAGTAAGTTAGAATAATAAAACAATTAGTATTGTTTTATTATTATATTGGTGAGAGGTTAAAACCATATGGGTGTATGGTTGTATATGAAGACAAATGTTGTTGTAAGGATTGTTATTTTACATCTCCTATATAATGGAGTGTATTGAAATAATGAATTAATGAAAATATAATATAGAGTTGTTGATTTCAATTATTGTCTGTGTATCTATTTCATGGATTCTTTGTATTAGATCAGATTAATTTCTGGTATGCACAAATAAGGAAAAATAATGGAGCTTGCATGTCTTCCTAAAAGCTTAAAGGACCACCAATGGCTTCCCATCCTCCTCCTACAACCTGCAAAATAAAAGAGAAACAATAAGCCAAAGGAAAAGAGAAAGTAGCTTCTTAAGCATGTTTTAGGGTTAGTTACCTTTTCCCTCATCAAAGGTCCTAAATGAATCCATCCAAGGGATGAGATTCATCCCTACAAAAAGTAGGTGGGAAGTGGGTGAGTGGAATTTGAATTTAAATTTAAATGTTTTAATTTCAAAATACATGGGTTGACTTTTTTTAAGGGGTCACTTTATGGGGTGAGGGATGTTTTTATTTTAACCCCATGTCAAATGGGGACCTTGTTAATTGTTTTAACCTTGTGGAAATTAAATAAATTTAGTATTTATTTATATTGGCCCCTTTACCCTTGAGACTTAATTGTGGGATATTTAACTAGAGTGGAAATTAAATTGTTTATTAAAATAACACCTAGAGAAAAATTAACCATGCTTAGCCTAATTCAGTTCATTAAAGTATAATGTGGGTTTTTAACAATTTGTTATAATGGGAAAATTTTATTATTAAATATAATTAAGAATTAAAAACATTAATGTGACAACTATTGTTTTTGAAACCTTTCGTAAGGCACGTTTTTTTAAAAAAACTATTCCATAATTTTCTAGCTTACTCTAGGTTGTTCTCGATTTCGTTTGGGCAGAATTTAGCGGGCGTTACACTTGGTATCAGAGCCATGGGTTCAAAGCTTGGACCCTTGGGCACATAGGAAAACATGAGACACGAACATTAAACCTAGTACAATATTAAACCTAGCACAATATTAAATCTAGAAAGCAACTTGTCTAAAAATTATACATTTTAGTAAAAATAGAAAACTCGGAATAAAACCTAGAATAATGAACTAACTCTCACGGATGTGTGTAAGAGGTGTTGACCGAGACCGGTGGTTATTGCATGTAGATTTAGACTTGCTTTACCTCCGAGATCGGTGGTAGTGGTCATTCTATCCCGATTTTATAGATGCTTCGGGATGTCAATGTCATTATACACGGAGGGTCCTTAGGTGGACGGATGCATCGGACATGATAGGGAGCCATCCGTTGAGGCTAGTGTATATCCTTGACACAATGAGGAGCATAGGACGAGAGAAATCCTACGTGGAGTTGGCAGGCAGAGTCACCATATAGGAGATAGGGAGACATGATTTTAAGACACAAGGATAGGTCTTGGATCCCTAGACCTAGAGAGGAGCATGCAGAGAGGCCTAGGGGTCACCAATCAACATGGCACTGAGACCATATTGGGGAGATCATGAAGGTACAACCATCTCACTATTCTGGAGATACAGGTGGATTTCAGGTAGAGGCATGGTTTGTGAGCTTGAGTGGGTGCTTCAAACTCTTCCCTTGTACTAGAAACATGAAAGCTCATGTTGCGATCCATCTTCTAAGGGATGGAGCAGGTGTCTCTTCGATGAATGAGGAGTAAAAGCTCCACGTTGATTCAGAGATAGTTACCTGGGATCTCTTTGAGGAGCGGTTTAGGAGCAGGTACTTATCTCAGAGGTTCATTCAATAGAGGATAGACAAGTTTCACAACCTCTGTCAGGAATCTATGACTGTAGATGAGTATGAGAGTCGATTTTGGACCTACTCCAGTATGTCGACTATATGTAGAATGAGTAGGTATGGATTCATAGGTTCATTAGGGACTTGAATTTGGATTTGGGTAGTGCGGTGCGCATTCACTACCCACAAACCTTAGCAGAGGCTATGGAGAAGGCCTATATTGTAGAGGAGACACGAGGAAAGACGCATCGAGGCCGGGGACATAGTTTAGATTCGCATCTAGCAAATGCGGGATAACATATCAAGGGGTCACCTCCTCCTTCTCGTGGTGGATAGGGTTCAGTATAGTCTTCTTTTAGGCCATCACAATATCCACCTTAGTAGCAGTAGTAGGCTCATCCACCATTCAGACCTACTTAGAGGTTCGACGTACAGAGAGAACGAAGTATGGGTCCTCCTCATAGGGGTCCCATTAAGACACAGGGTGCGCCGAGAGCTCATTAAACAATAGCTCATCACCGAGCCCTCAACAATCCATAGTTGGATCATCAGGATTCACAACACAAACCTCTAGAGTACTAGTTGGTGTTGCATCTCACTGGAGAGGACCAGGTAGCTGTTATGGTTGTGGCGTTCCTAGACAACATTGGAGAGAATGCCCAAAGAACCCTAATAAAAAGGGTAAGACATAGATTTCAGAGCCTACTATTGGTGACATGGGGTGTAGCCATCGAATCTATGTAGTGGTTGAGAACCACTAGGCTGAGCACCAGAGTACCGTGATAGAGATGATAGGTAGCATTGGTGGTATTCCTACCTCCATTTTGTTTGATTTTGGTTCATCTAATTCTTTTATTGCACCATCCTTAGTAGAGTGTTGCAGGTTGGTAGCAGTTAGGTAGGGTATTAGTTGGGATGTTGAAATGGATTCTAGAGCCAAACTTTTTGTAGACTCCTTAGTTAAGGAGTGTGTAGTGGATTTGGGATCCTTCACCACTACCTCGGATATTCGTATCCTTCTGTTGGGTACGTATGGAGTCATCTTGGGCATGGGTGGTCATCTACACACATAGCTATAGAGGATTGTTACCTTAAGAATATATCATGTACAGATGATCTAGGACTTGAGTCAGTGATAGCGGGAGTTAGGAGGCCTATTTCTATTCGTACCATCTCCGCATTATGCGGCTTAAGTGTGTGTGTGCGGACGAGGTTTTGGGATGTATGTTGTTATAGTTAGTGAGAGATCTGAAGATGAGTCTAGTGGGCCAACCATTGATGACCATCCCATCTTGAGAGATGTTTCTAATATCTTTCTACGGGATATATTTGGGTTACCTACCCCACGTGAGATATATTTTCACATAGATTTAGTTCCGGGAGCAGAGCCTATCTCACGAGAACCTTATCGGATGACTACCCTTGAGATCTGTGAGCTCAAGTTGCAGCTTGAGGGCCTTCTGGAGAAAGGCCTAATACATCTTAGTGTATCCTTGGGGTGCACTAGTGATTTTTGTAAAGAAGAAGGACAGATCTCTATAGTTGTGTATTGATTACGCGATTGAACAAAGTAAGGATCAAGAATTGTTACCCCCTTTCACATATTGATGATTTATTTGATGAGATGAAGGGGCAAATTTTTTCTCCAAGATAGATATTAAGTCGGGATATCATCAACTGAGGATCACAAAGGTAGATATTCATAAGACCGCCTTCCGTACAAGATATGGCTACTACGAGTTCACAGTAGTGCCTTTTGGTTTGACGAATGCCCCGCATTGTTCATGAGCTTGATGAATGGGGTATTCAGGACATTTTTGGATTGCTTTGTGCCCATCGTCCTTGATGATATTCTGATTTACTCACGTACGTGTGAGGAGAAAAAGGATCACATTCGCTAGGTTCTTCGGTGTCTTCGTGAGAAATATCTTTATGGGAACCTGGAGAAGTGTGCATTCTTTCAGATAGAGGTGTAGTATTTGGGACACATCATTTTTGGGGAAGGTATCACTATCATCCTTCTAAGATTCGAGCTATAATGGATTAGACAATACCCACTAGTATGAAAAAGGTGCGTAGCTTCATCGGTTTAGCGAGGGTATTATAAGATATTTCTACAAGACTTCTCTCTGTTGACACCCCATTACTTCCCTCAAAGTGGAGAGAGAAGAAGTTTGTATGGTCGAAAGATGTGAGCAGGCCTACAAGACATCGAAGGAATACCTCATGACAATGCCTATTCTTGCGAGTGCCAAATCCTTAGGGTGAGTTGTTCGTTTGTATAGATGTTTCTTTCACAGACTTGGAGATGTGTTGATTGAGGAGCGTAGAGTAGTTGCTTTTGAGTCTTACAAACTCAAGGATTATGAGCTCAATTATCTAACTCATGACCTTGTTCTTGCAATATTTTTAGACGCCTTAGTTTGATAGAGACACTTCCTTCTTGGCCGAAGATTTACACTCGGGACTCGATCACTTGAGTCTTCGCCACCTCTTCACACAAAACCCAATCCCAACGATCATTAGTAGTGTTGGATGGAGTTACTTTGTGAGTACGACATGGAGATAGAGCATGTGAAGGGGAAGGATAATGTGGTTGCATATGCCCTAAGTAGACGGAGACATTTGGTTATGGCCACTTTAATGGGTATAGATTTACGGAGTAGGATTTTACAACTTCTTCCTCACACGATGCCTTCTACCCCGTAGTCAGAGCAGAGATTGAGTCTCAGAGACCCCTTAAGAGGAAGTTTGATGGATTTTCATTGGAGGTAGATGGCCTTCTTCGACACATAGGTTGGATAAATTTTCCTAGAGATGGAGGCTTGAGACAAGACATTTTGATAGAGGCTCATCATGCACCTTATTCAGCCCATCCCGGGGTGAAGAAGATGCACACCACCTTAAGACAATTATACCATTGGAGGGGACTTTGGAGAGATGTGGTTCAATTTGTGTCATGTTGTTTAGAGTGTCATAAGGTGAAGGCTAAGCATTAACACCTTGTTGGCCTTATCTTTCCTCGTGATATACCAAAGTGGAAATGGGACACCATTTCCATGGACTTTATAGTTGGGTTACCGACGTCAAGATACCACCATGACGCCATCATGGTCACGGTGGATAAATTGACGAAAGTGGCTCATTTTTCTCCGGTGAAGACTACCTACATAGCTAGTGCAGTGGCATGGGTATATCTTGATGAGATTGTCAAATTGCATAGGATTCTATGGAAGATCATTTATGACTGCGACCCTTTATACACTTCTCACTTCTAGACTACCATGCAGTATACCCTCAGGACGAAGATAAATTTTAGTACAACATATCACCCTGAGACAGATGGATAGACTAAGTAGGTGAATCAGATATTGGAGGACATGCTTGGGATGTATGTTATGGATCATCAGTTGAGATGGGAGGATTATTTTTACTTGGTGGAGTTTTCCTACAATAATAGTTTTCTAGAGATCGATAGGCATGACTCCTTTTTAGGCACTTTGTATGGTAGAGAGTGAGGCAGACACCTTTTATTTAGGACAAAGTTATCGGATAGGGTTTATCTTGGGCCATTTTTACTATAGGACATGGAGCAACAAGTTGTTATGATCAGCAGAGATGCATGGGAGGCACATGATATGAAGAAGAAGTATGCGGATCAATATAGGACATATCATAGTTATGAGGTGGGAATGAAGTTGTTTCTTCATGTCAGACCACATAAGAGCCCTATCCATTATAGAAAAGGTTTTAAGCTTGCTCCTAGATTTGTGGGTCCCTTTGAGATCTTGGAGTGTATCAGCCCTTTAGCCTATCATCTAGCATTTCCACCTATCTTGTCTCGCATCCATGATGCATTTCATGTTTATGTACTTAGGAGATATATTGCATATCTTTTCATGCGTTAGATTATACCTCATTGTAGGTGCAATATTAGGGGCAGGTGATGGTGGATCCCATTTGTATTTTAGAGCGTAGGACCCTGGGCCTTCGAGGCTAGAGAGATTGACTAGGTTTGAGTCCAGTGGGATAGATATGATGAGACTGCGACTACATGGGAGGATGGTACATTGCTATGAGTCTAGTTTCCACACCTATTCCAGTGACTTCTAGGAGGAAGTCAAGTCTAAGGGGAGGGGGATGTAGTGCCCACTTCCCTTCGACACTTTTTATTATTGATTTCGATACTATCGACTATACTTATGGATATTATTGTAGCTTTTTGACTTAGCATGATGTTAGATGTTAGAGATACTGGATTGTTGTTGATTTTGATTCTTAGTATGATGTATGTGGATTATTAGAGACAAATTATATTGATGATGATACACTTTGTTGACATGGTTACATATATTTTCGACTAGTGATACTTTCGTCATTTTGAGTAGACCTTAAAATTGAACTAATCTTGTGATCATATGGATATTGATGAAATGTAGAATTGAGATGTTACAAATTGTAAACGATATCGTTACTTTCCTAGATGATGTTTTGATTCATATATAAATGATTGTGGATTTATATTTTATATTTTATCGTGGATGTATTGATGTGGCCACTTGGCCAAAGGAGGTGTTATGTGTTTTACAGGTAAATGTGTCATAACAAATAATGGGGGGATTAGAGACCAACCACATTGGAATGCTATCTGAATTCAACAAAGGTCACTATGGAAACATGTATATTTTTACGTGTGTGTTTGAATTATTGTTAGGGGTCCCCATGGGGGAATCACCTCCAATGTGACCAAGGGGTGTGTGTTATCTCTTTTATTAGTTTCCTTTATTTAATTTTTGTATGCGATTTTATAGTGATTCTCCTTTTATTAATTACTTGATTTGTTTCTAGATTAGTAAATTAATATTTTTACTAAATTAATTGTGGATAGGTCAAAATGATTTCATTTATTAGATTAGATGGCTCTTGGGTTATGTGTTGTGAGTTGAGTGCTTGTGATCTTGAGTGTACACTCTGTACCATGGAAATTCCCTACCTTATGGATAATTTTGGAGGCTTGTGGGACAAGTTAAACTTGTCTCACACCTCTTAAATTGCTATACCAACCCTACCTATGGATTAAGGGGTCAAAAATAGACCCCATTATGTGTTTTGGGGAAAAAACGGTAAAATTTTATTGCACTTTCTTTCATGTAATTAAGTTTGTCCTTAGGGGGTGTGGGCTTGGATTTTGTGTATAAGTAAATTTTCATTCCTCTCACCCACCAATTTATGGTGCATTGGGGTTGAGGTTTGACTTGTGAGGTGGAGTTGAGGATGAGTGATGTGGCATCTTACATGGAGCCACCTCACCCTCCTCTCTCCCTTTTCTATTTATTCAAGTTCTTTTGCTTGTTTGGGGGTTACTTCTTTTCTTTGTGCTCTTGCATTTTTGGGAGTTAGAGGATTTTGGAGTGCTTGTGGATTTGTTGGAGATTCTTGGTGATTGTTTGGGCTTGAAGAAGCTTGGTGTGAGAATCTTGGATCAATCTCTACCATAGAAAGGTAGGAGCTACACTCTTGTAAAATATTTTCTTTTATATTGTGTATATGTGTATACTTTTGAGTGTTTTGTTATGCTTTTTGGGTACTTTGGTAGATTGCCTAAGTGTGGTGTACGAGGAAACTACGGGATCTTACATGTGGGGAGGCATAAGAGTTCATTTCATGTTTTGGAGGGAGTTGGGTTGGGTGCCCCACCTTGGACAAGAAATTGCTTGCATTTATTACTTGGTCTATTTTATGAGGGAGCCATAAGAGATTGTAGGGAGGCATAAGAGAATGTGGGAGGCATAAGAGGTTCTTGAGGGAGGAATAAGAGTGTGTAGGGGTTTTGACAGGTTTATTGGAGGGTTTTAAGGTGTGCACCCATTCCCCATTTAGAGGAATAAGTGACCTCCCCATAGATCTTACTCTTTTGGCTCTTGCATGTAGAAGCCTTATGTATTTTTGCTTTCCTTCTTGTGATAGTAGTTGTATTGTTCTTATTTTGGTATCTTGTATTGTGATGTGGAAGCTTTTTTTTTTGCCATGAGTTGAATCCATTTTTCATTGTAATTTTTAGGGCTCGAGGGCCAATGCAGAGGATGGATTCTTCTCCTCATTGGAATTATTGGTTGGGTGGAGAGTGTTGCCTCTCCCCCCTTTTTTGTTGTGATCAAATGAAACATGGTGGAGCTCTCTTGTTGGTGATGTGAAACATGGAGCATTGTTGGTGTCCTCAAGAAATATTTCCTTGTGAGAAAAACTCTTTGTTATTCCCACTTAGGGTGGAAGACTTGTAATATTGTATTCCTTTTAGCTTTCATTCTTGTAAAATTTCCCACTTTAAGTGAAAGATATTATACTAATCTTTGTGAGGAAAATTTGCATTGATTATTAGTAACCAAGATTGTATTGTATTTTGTAAAGGAAATAAAGATTTGTTTTAGTAAAGGTAGTTGTTGTAATGGGAATGAAGTTAAAAAGGGGAAAGAATATGTTTCCATTGTAGTTGATTTATTTCCTCACAAAAGTGTGTTGTTCTTGTTCTAAATAAATTATTGGAAATATTGTTGTAAACTATTTTGTGGAATATTGAAATTTACTAAGAAATATTACATTTCATTGTGTAAATTGAAAGGCGTGTGGGTAAGTGCACTAAGATGGTGGATAATTAAGTGGACATAAAAACCTAAAATTTAGGTACCGCGAGCGCGGTTTCTAAACCGCACTCACACAACTATTTTTATAGGCTCGGTGATTTTCAAACCTAAACCGTGATCACGGTCCTCTGAGACAAAAAAATAGACCCGCGACTCCTCATTTTTCCTTTCCAACCGTGATTTATCCTAGACCTTTGGCACTCATGCTTTGAATACCCCCTAAAAATTACTCTTCGGACTTGTGGATCATGATAGTTTCAACCATGCCACCAAGACAAAGAGGTAAGCCCTCAATTTTGATCAATTTGTTTGCATTTTAGGTTATTTTTTGTGATTTTCATGGGTTTTTCAATTTTTTGTTTATGTATACAATTTTTTTGTTTTTCAGTTGCTCGGCAAGCTCGTAATCCTGCAAACCATCAAAATATTCCTCAAAACCCTCCAAATAATCCTCAAAACCCTCCAAAAATCCTCAAAACCCTCCAAACATTCCGCAAAACCCTCCTCCAAACATAGATCCGCCTCCTATGGCTCCTTCTGTCCCCACGGAACCAACAGGAACACAAGCTGATATCATTGGAAAAATCTGACAAAATAAAATTGTCATTGAGAACCTTATTCAGAATATAAGACAAAATCATGCCACAAATCCATCCCGCATGACTTTAGCCAACACATTGCAAACATTGATTAGCAAAGTTGACTCCGCAACCAACCAAATAGATGATGGAATACCTTTAGAGGTGATTATAGGCAGTGGTATGCAAATAAATTATCCCATGCGGCCGTAAAAGATAATTTTTTTGAAAAGACCGCATTTGTGCATTATTTACTGACCCAAGAACCAATGCCCCCGTAGTTACTTGTAAACGGTTCTAAATCCATTGGTGCCACGATGACCGAATCAAGAATTATTTTTGGGACCGATGGTGGATGGGTTTTAATTATCCACCATGCAACAACAATGAGGTTCCCCTCTATTTTTGAAGAAATTATATTGCGAGTTCATGCTTAATGAGGTCCCAAATTATTTTGACTTTTTTTATTTTTATGGGTGAGGTGGTGGCTCGCACGTGAGTAGACCGGTGCATGCGTAGATAAACCAAGGATCCCCCATGCCCCAAAACCCCCACTGCCTTCAATTATCCCTCCTACAATGAAGGAGGTTGTGGAGATTGACACACTACATGCATTGAGGGAGCTCACTGACACTCTGACCCAACATAGTGAGTAGATTGCATCTGGTGATGTTGGTGGAGGTGCCAGTTCTAGCACACCACACCATTGTGGATCATGTGGTGTCGTATGCACTGCAGAGAGACATCATTTGCTGGATCACATGATTTATTTTCTCTAGATGAGATGATGGCGGATGTTTTTGGAACTGGTGCAAAGGATCTTGGTCTTTCATAGGTAAATGTCAAATAAATATTTAATATATATACAATAGTTTAATTCATGTTTGAGATTTTAATATATATGTATTTCATTGTACGTTATGTACATACATGTAAAAACTAATTTTTTATTTTATTTTAAATAGCAAGAGCCGGTGAAGGAAACATCCGCGTCGACATGCTAGCTACTACTATACTATGGGCATGTTACAAACGTAAGTTTCAAGTTGTACTTAAATTTCAAATTTCATTTGATTGTGCACTTTTATTATTATAATGTTTCACTGTACATGTACATATTAATATATGTTTGTCTTTTTATATGTAGGAGCCTGGTGGGTCATCATCTGCTCTGGGAATTGAGGCTATTGGCATGCCTCACGTGACTTTTATGTAGGTTAGTTTCTCTTTACACTTTGTTTCTAATTATGGAAGTTCACATGGATTATGCTTTGACTTTGTTATGTGGTAGTCATGTAGATTAATATTGATTTGTACATGTTTTTTTTATAGCTTATGACTGCCAAAGAGACTCCTCCATATATGCAGACTGTGGAGGCTGTAGAGATACTGCCATAACATTTGTAGATCCACTAACTGAGGTACAATTTTTCAAATTTGTTAAATTTATTTAGGAATTATTTCTTATTACTTAAATCTACAATATCAAATTTTTTACATGAAATATTTAATTTGAAATTTAATTATTTGTATGTAGCTTACCTCTCATGAGTCTACTATTGTCCCTGCCATGCATCAACAAAAATTGATAGGGATCATGACATTGCGGTAAGATTTCACATGCATTTTAACTAAATTCTAAGTTTCTAAATTTTGAATGTATTTTAAAAATATGGGTGTTAAAAACTTGTTGTTTATGAATGTGTAGGTTAGGTTGCAGGCCTGCTTAGAGATGCCTAGGACCACATAGATGAAATTTGTAGTGGCATCTCCCTCCACTACATCCCTAGGTCATGGACATGCTACTTCTAGTAGGGCGAAGAGAGGGAAGATGTTTCATGATTAGATTCATAGGATGTGGATGTATATATATATATATGGGCCAGCTGGTCCTAGTTCATGATTCTTCATAGGACATTGTATATATAGCCTTATGTGACCGCATGTGGTCCTATATGTATGACACACTTGGTTCGAGATGTACACATGTTATGAACTTATATTTTCAGAGATGTGCATTCAACACACTTAGTTTGATACATTATATATCCATGTGTTGGTTTTCATAATGATATTACTTCTATGTTTGATTTGAATTCATTGCACATGATATCCTTCTATGTATGTATATTCTATGTATATTAATTCTATATGTATGTTTGATTTAAAATTTAAAAACTATGGTGCAACATATATGAATATAACATTACTATGGTGTAACATTGCATGGTACAATTGTTAAGAAATTAAGGGAAGCATGTGTATTCCTCCATCAACATGGGAAACTTATCATTTTCCTCTTAAGTCATGAAAAATATTTCATACCTTGAATCTTGAAATAAGATGTCTTCCCTTGGGTCATTTGGTTTTTGAACTGTGTATTTAATTTTATTTATCAGAAGGATATTATTCATTTTACCATTGATGAGTATGGTGGTGTATGACCAATCCATCTTTATATCCCCACCAATATCGTGATAGAAACTTTGGCTCAACAATATACCATACGTAGCTAGCATGTCTTCCACAAGTATTTCCATCTTGATTTTCTTGTCAGGGAAGTCTACAAATTCTGGCTTGAGAATCTTTCACCTGGCCGAAAAGAGGTAATTATTTTGTTTTCATGTAGTAACAATGGCCAATAGCAAGGCTGAGAGTAATACCAATAGAGTTAGCAAATTTTATAAGCATGACATTGTCAGAGGCACCGGAGTCAATAATGCAATTATTCAATTTATAGGTCCATTGACCAACAAGGAAAGATAGAAAGGTTCTTATTTCCTAAAAGGAGGATTTTAAGGAAAGAAGGTTCTAGGAATGAGTGGTTCTAGGAGTGGGAAGTGATTCTTTAGTGTTGGTAGGATTCTTGGAACATGTATTTTTACTACTTCCTTTGATAAACTAGATGAGGATTAAAGTGTTTTGCTTGGGAAGTAGAAGAAGAGGCTTATTTATTTTTTTATGAGTGGGTGAACACTAAACAAGAGTAACTATTCATATCATCTATCCAGATTATTTAGGATCTTTGTTGGGTGAGTATTCACAATAACCAATAATTACATAACCATCTTCTTCTTCTCTTTCAATTTTGATTCAACAATTTCTTGAAAAAGTTGTAATTGTTGAAAAAGTTGTAATTGTTGAAAAATTTGTAATTGTTGAAAAATTGTAATTGTTGAAAAACTTGTAATTGTTGAAAAAGTTGTAATTGTTGAAAAAGTTGTAATTGTTGAAAAAGTTAAAAAATTTGTAATTGTTGAAAACGGTGGGTCGTGACACTAAACCAACTACGTGCCGACACATCTGGTGGCAGGTGAATGCTAGATGAGGCATATTTTGGTGCGCGACAACATTGTTGCTTGGGCTACCTCGTTCGGGCGGAGTCCTTAAGAGCCCTGAGACCAAAAAAATAGTTCAACTTCAACTTGTGACTACGCGAACTCCGTGGCACCTAAGAAAGTCTCATTTGATCCTACACCTTGGCATAGGGACCCTCTACAATAGCCTGTCTCGGTTTTTTCCTTCTCCAATCGGTGCTCTCGCTACCCTATTGTTTGCAAATGTGCCAAATAGTGTAGTTTGAGACAGTGTAAGGATTTCAAATGATATATTTTGTAAATGGTGGGTCATGGCACCAAACCAAACCGCACAAACATGTCCGGGTGGTAGGTGAATGCTAGAGGAGGAATCGTTTTAGTGTGTGAAAATGTCGTTACTTCCAGGCTACCTTGTTTGGGCGTAGTCCCTTAAGAGCCCCGAGACCAAAAATCGTTCAACTTTTACAAGTGACTATGCAGACTCCGTGGCACCTAAGGATGTCTTGTCTAATCCTACACCTGGCATAGTAGGGACCCTATAAAATATCCTATCTTGGTTTTATCCTTCTCCAATTGGTGCTCTCGCTACCCTATTGTTTGCAAATGCCCCAAATAGTGTAGTTTGAGACAATGTAAGGCTCTCAAATGGTATATTTTGTAAAATGGTGGTCGTGGCACCAAACCGATCCGCTTATGTGACACATCCAGTGGCTAGGTGAACACTAGTGGAGGCATTATTTTGGTGTGTGAAATACCTTGTTGCTTTCGAGCTACCTACCTCATTCAAAGCGTAGTCCCTTAAGATCCATGAGACCAAAAAATCGTTCAACTTTGACGGGTGACTACGCAGACTCGTGGCACCTAAAGACATCTCATTTGATCCTACACCTTAGTGTAGGGACTCTCTACAATATATTTTCTCAAGGTTTTTTCCTTCTCCAATTGGTGCTCTCGCTACCCTATTGTTTGTAAACGCATTGAATAGTGTAGTTTGAGACAGTGTAAGGATGTCAAACGATATATTTTGTAAACGGTGGGTCAAATCAAACAAATACCTGGACATGTCTAGGTGGCTAGGTGAATGCTAGAGGAGGTGTTGTTTTGATGCGCAACAATGTCGTTTCTTCCGGGCTACCTTGTTTGGGCGAAGTCCCTTAAGAGCTCCGAGACCAAAAAATCATTCAGCTTCGATGGGTGACTACGCACACTTCGTGGCACCTAAGGATATCTTGTTTAATCCTACACCTTGGAATAGGGACCCTCTACAATAGTTTTCTTGGTTTTTTCCTTCTCCAATCGGTGCTCTCATTTGCCCTATTGTTTGCAAACGCACCGAATAGTGTAGTTTGAGACAGTGTAAGGCTGTCAAACGGTATATTTTGCAAACGGTGGGTCGTGGCACCAAACCAAATGCATGGACACATCTGGGTGGGTAGGTGAATGATAGAGGATGCGTTGTTTTGATGCGTGATAATGTTGTTTCTTCCAGGCTACCTCATTCGGGCATAGTCCCTTAAGAGCCCTGAGACCAAAAAATTGTTCAACTTCGATGGGTGACTACGCAGACTTTGTGGCACCTAGAGATGTCTTTTCTTATATCCTACACCTTTGGTGTAGGGGACCCTCTACAATATCTTGTCTCGGTTTTTTCCTTCTCCAATCGGTGCTCATTGCCCTATTGTTTGCAAACGCATAAAATAGTGTAGTTTGAGACAATGTAAGGTTATCAAACAATATATTTTGCAAATGGTGGGTCATGGCACCAAACCGACTATGCATAGACACGTCCGAGTGGCCAGGTGAATGCTAGAGGAGGCATCATTTTAGTGTGTGACAACAACGTCGTTGCTTCCGGCTACCTCGTTTGGGTGAGTCCCTTAAGAGCCCTGAGACCAAAAAATCATTCAACTTCGACGGTGACTACGTGCACTCCGTGGCACCTAGAGATGTCTCATCTAATCCTACACCTTGGTGTAGGGACCCTCTACAATATATTGTCTCATTTTTTTCCTTCTCCAATCGGTGCTCTCGCTGCCTATTGTTTGCAAACGCACCGAATAGTGTAGTTTGAGCAAAGTGTAAGGCTATCAAACAATATATTTTGCAAATGGTGGGTCATGGCACCAAACCGACTACATGAGACACATCCAAGTGGCCAAGTGAACACTAGAGGAGGACATATTTTAGGTGTGTGCAACAACATTTTTGCATCCGGGCTACCTTGTTCGGGTGTAGTCCCTTAAGAGCCCTGAGACCAAAAAATCGTTCAACTTTCGACGGGTGACTACGCGCACTCATGGCACCTAGAGATGTCTCATCTAATCCTACACCTCGGCGTAGGGACCCTCTACAATATCATGTCTTGGTTTTTTCCTTCTCCAATTAGTGCTCTCGCTGCCCTATTGTTTGCAAACGCGCCGAATAGTGTAGTTTGAGCTAGTGTAAGGCTGTCAAACGGTATATTTTATAAATGGTGGGTCGTGGCACCAAACCGACTAACTATATAGACACATTCGGGTGGCTAGGTGAATGCTAGAGGAGGTGTCATTTTTGGTGCGTAACAATGTCATTGCTTGGGCTACCTCGTTCGGTGGAGTCCCTTAAGAGCCCTAAGACCAAAAAATTGTTCAACTTCGACGGGTGACTACGCGCACTCCGTGGCACCTAGAGATGTCTTTAATCCTATCCTACCCTTAGTGTAGGGACCCTCTATAATAGTATGTCTCAGTTTTTTCCTTCTCCAATCGGTGCTCTCGCTGCCCTATTGTTTGCAAATGTGTCGAATAGTGTAGTTTGAGACAGTGTAAGGTTATCAAATGGTATATTTTGCAAACGGTGGGTCGTGGCACCAAACCGACTATGCAGAAATGTCTGGGTGGCTAGGTGAATGCTAGAGGAGACTTCATTTTGGTGCATGATAATGTCCTTGATTCTGGGCTACTTCATTTAGGCGTAGTCCCTTAAGAGCCCTAAGACCAAAAAAATGTTCAACTTCGACGGGTGACTATGCACACTCCGTGGCACCTAGAGATGTCTTGTTTGATCCTACACCTGGCATAGGGACCCTCTACAATATCCTTATCTCTATTTTTTTCCTTCTTCAATCGGTGCTCTTTCTACTGCCCTATTGTTTTCAAATGCACTTAATAGTGTAGTTTGAGACAGTGTAAGGCTGTCAAATGGTATATTTTGCAAACGGTGGGTCGTGGCATCGAACCGAAATGCACCGACACATTCAGGTGGCTAGGTGAACACTAGAGGAGCATTCATTTTGGTGTATGACAATGTCATTGCTTCCGAGCTACCTCATTTGGGCGTAGTCCCTTAAGAGCCATGAGACCAAAAAAATCATTCAACTTCGATGGGTGACTACGCGCACTCTGTGGCACCTAGAGATGTCTCTCGTCGATCCTACACCTTGGTGTAGGACCCTCTACAATATCATGTCTTAGTTTTTTCCTTCTCTAATAGTGCTCTTGCTGCCCTATTGTTTGCAAACGCGTAGAATAGTGTAGTTTGAGCCAATGTAAGGCTGTCAAATGGTATATTTTGCAAATGGTGGGTCGTGGCACCAAACCGACTGCACGGAAACACGTCTGGGTGGCTAGGTGAATGCTAGAGGAGGCATCATTTTGGTGTGTGACAACGTCATTGCTTCCGGATACCTCATTGGGTGTAGTCCCTTAAGATCCATGAGACCAAAAATTGTTCAACTTCGACGGGTGGCTACGCGCACTCGTGGCACCTAGAGACATCTCATCTGATCCTACACCTCAGTGTAGGGACCCTCTACAATATCTTGTCTTGGTTTTTTCCTTCTCCAATCGGTACTCTCACTGCCCTATTGTTTGTAAACACACCTAATAGTGTAGTTTGAGACAGTGTAAGGCTGTCAAACAATATATTTTGCAAATGGTGGGTCGTGGCACCAAAATCGACTGTGCACACACATAGGGATGGTCTTGTAAACACTTGGGGAGGTGTCGTTTTGGTTCTCTAAGCTCCAGGTCCTTCTGGGCTACCTCCTCTAGAGCCAAGAACCCCCTCCACAGGTACATAAATCATTGTTAATTGCTTCTCTTTTCTTGTAAAACAATGAAAGCTTCTCTTAGCTTTCGAGAATTTATAATTCTCTACTAACAGTGCCAACCACGTGAAGGTGGAAGCTTTTCTAGCACCACTAACCTGCATATAAAAGTGTTAGTCAAAGAAATTTAAGTTTCAAATCAAAACCATACTAGATATATACAAAATACACAAATTTAATAAAATATATGAACTTAAATTTATCTAACTAAAAATTTATATATACCAAAGAAATTATATATACTCAGACATGAGCATTGTAAATTCATTCCAATGAACCATCAGGATCGGATCTACTCTAAATAGTAGACAAGATTGCTTCATGATCTGACTCTCAAACCTTCCAAAGAATCTTGTTATTAGGCCTTCCTCGATATCTATACAACTGAATATTTGTCACTAGAACTAGATAAAAATATAAGAGTATTTTCCTGTGTGTCTCAAAGTCTTCAAACACCCAAACAAAGGAGTTTTTTAATGGATACCATCGAAGCCAAGTTCCAAGAACTACCACTGACCCTGTAGGGTACTCAATATCTTCACCATCTATAACAGGAGAAGTCAACTTCTTTCTTTCCTCGATGCAACGACATAAGAAATAGTCTGTTCCTTCTTCATTATCTTTTTCTATCGCAATAACTGCAAACACATGTCCTACAAAAAAAAGGTTTCAACTCAAATTTAAATTGTACATATTAAAATTTCAATGGACATAACTCAATACAAAAATTGTAAATAACCATAAATACCTTATCACACCAAAATCAAAATTTTGTCAAAGTCCTTGGATGTTGCAACTTCATCTACAGAAACAAGTTGTAATGCTTGTGGAGGTTGATAACTAGGAAGCAGAGTTAGAGGCCTACAAATCCATCCATCCACCCATTCTTGTGAATCACACTCAACAGTGACAAATTCGATACAAGATGCAAAAACATGTCAACTTTCTTGTCCATGTGGCCCATGAAGTAGTATCTTGAGCTACAAAATGAGTGCATATCACTGGACCCAATGAGTGTCATACAATCCTCGTAGTTAGCAATTTTTTGTTCCTCTATCAACCAAAAATATCTACGAACCATGGAAATTTCTTGAGAACCTCGAGCCATGTTGTCAATACACCATTCCACTATGCTCTTTGCATCTTTCAATTTAGCACCATCTTTGTACTTCAACTCTTCTCTTGCAAGATCTTTTCACACATGCCCCTACACCGTCATGCTCTCCTTTTCCATGTCCAAAGCCTTAGTGAAACTCCAAATATGTTGCACACCCATCTTGACGTGCATCCTGCTCATCCAATAAAACATTCGTGCATTCTTAAACTGAGACGTGTAATTATCTGACCATATATAATGTTGTTTGAAGTGGATGTCCCTATCAGACAAGTTTCCATAAAATAACTAGAAACACCCTTGCACAAATTTAGTAGAATGAGTACGATCATCACTGATATAAAAGTGGTACTCTCTTAAAAATTTTTTTGATCATTCTCAGATTTCAGAGAATGTATAAATGCTATATGCACAAAAATGGCAACTTGTACTGAGTTGTAATATTGTGATTGAACCTCCATTTGTGGTTGCAATGTGTAATTCTCTACAAAATTGACCATTGAAATAATAGTACCAATAGGAAATGTGTCTTTGCATATCTTGAACTATTCATCCAACCATCGAGCTCTGTGTGTATGCCTAACATACTCATAAACAATTTCATCCTTAAATTTTCTCATAAATTGAAAAACAGGCATATGTTTTGTAACTAGCTCACACCGTTTAGACTCTTTTCCATCTTTCAACTGGTATGCAACTGATTTATATTTATCAAACTCAACTAAATTATTTCCTATTGCACCTTCAATTTTCTCATGGATGCAACTTTCCAATTTAGGTAATCCGCCACATGTACCACAACTTCCATCTAAACAATCCTGACTATAAAAAAATTGTCCAACTTATTTTTCACAAAATATCGTAGGAATGAAATCCCTGGAAGATATTGGTGGAACTTGAACACCACATTCCGATAACATAGTTTTAGAATGCAAAATAGAATGAATACATAAAAATTTAGCATAATGCATAGAAAATTCAACATGTTGCCTACAACAACAAGTGGTGCGAGCGTGGTTGATTTTCACATAGAATGGTTTTAACATTTCAAAAAAATGTTGACTAATTTTAATTTCTAGATGCTCTTGTTCAAACTTACGAAAAAATTGAGTTTGAGTCATATCTAAGAAATGCTTTGGATGTGGTTCGCGATTAATAGAACCAACTCTCTATTTTACAACATCTCTTGTATTAGGTGAAACTCTAGTGTTATCATGCCAAAATTGAATAATAAATTCTCTTATAACATCAATATTATATTTGTCCTTACGCGGTGCTCTAGTAGAAAATGCCCAAAAATCGGTGTTATTGAGTGATTGAAGGATATTATATCTTTCAATTGCTTTCATTAGAGTTTTTCGATTAACTTGCAACATTTGACTTTTTTACATAATCAAACGTTGTTTTTTTATTGATTCACTTACAACACTAGTAGCAAGTACATGATGCACAATATTACTATCCCTAGTGCGTCTCTTGACACCAACAATGTGATATGCATCATGAAGGTTTTCAACAATTGTAGAGGTTTGACCACATATATTAGATGTTATCAATCCTAAGGTGTTTAATGTAGGTCTCATTTTATTCAATTTCATCAAACTAACCAACAACTGACATCTTTGGGAATCATTTAAAATTTCAAAATGATTATCCCAAATTTCAGTGGCTTTTCTTTTGATTTTCCATTCAGAAAGTTTGTCACACATTGGTTTCAAAATGTTTTCATCAATTTCAATAAAATAATTAGGTTTCTTACAGAAAATCCTAGGAGGTGTTTTTGTCAAATTTTGCTTGTCTATAGTTTCAACCTGAATTTCTTTATTCACATTTTCATTGTCTCCTTCAATTTCAACATTTGCTACATCACGAGTATTTAATTCTTCTTCAACATTGACAGTAAAAACATCTTCATCACGAGTATTTAATTCAACTTCAACATTGATAGTAGAAACATTACCTGGTTCCTCATTGCTTACAATAGTAGGGGTTGAAGATGAACCTCTTCTTGATTCATGAAGATTCCGCATTCGCTCAACATTTTGAAATCTATTTTCCTCTAATTCGTTTGGTGTTTTTTACTTAATGACTTCCTTTTTGACTTCGTTTCTTGTCTCCCATGATGTTTTACTTCTAGTGATAAGAAAAATGTGCAAAAAATGACAGAATTTTCGCAGTAATTCATACGGTAAAGTCAAACAATAAAATCACATGGTAATTAGAACATTGGGATGTGTATAAATATGATTTATGAACCATGATCACGCTTTATAAACCGCACTTGTGGTTTATAAAGCGTGATCGTGGTTCTTGTTTAAAACCCGTGATCGCGGTTTGTAAACCGCGATCACAGTTCTATCTATATCATCAAATTTGACCCTAAGGCTTGGGAAATCTTTTTTTTCCCCAACCAAAGCTATGGAAGGTCATTATGAAGTGTAAAGGGTCAAAAACTTTAAATTTTCTCTTCCACAGACTTGAACCATGCTAAAAAACTGAAAACATTTCACAAAAATGGTGCCATCGCATAGGGGAGATTGTTAGCTTCATAGAAATATTGATTTTAAAGTGAATAGAATAAGATAAATATCATTTTATAATTTTTACTAACAATAGGTCTTTAAGACATTTTTTCCGCGAATGTTCATGTCTACGTTTAAGACTGTAACTTTTTTTCGCTTATCAAAATGTGATAAAACTTATACAATCCACAAGTGTGGAGAAATTCTATACATGTTAAAAAAACAAATATTTGATTTCAATATTTTTGATATAGTTATGGTGGGCAAACGAAAAACGCTCCGTTTTTTAAATCTTTTCAGACCACTTTTGGACCACAAACATGGAGATTGTTGTCGGTGTTTACATCCATGTGAATTAGCAGTTATCCAAAAATTATCTTCGATTCGTGCAATTTGAGTGGGATCTAAGTAGCTTGAGCAACCTATTAGTATTGCTTTTTAAATCTTTATGTAAAACGGGTTGTTTTTAGTTATTCTTATTGTAAAATGGATAGTACGATTGTACATGGAAAAAATGTATGTTGTACATTATAAAACTAAAAATATTAGAAATAGTTATGATATGTTTGTCGGTAATATATTTTTATTGAAAATAATTTCTATATAATTATATATAAACATGAAAGTATATATATAATCATACAAAAAAGTAAGTGAATAGATTTATGCTATGAATGTCACACCATATTTAATTAAGAAAGTTAGAAATTAGATTACAAATTTATATACAAAATAACTTTTCAACCAAAAAGGTAATAGAGCTTGTTACTGTATAGACAAACAAACCACAAGATATAACTAGGCAACAAGAGCCATGGCAAGAAAAGGAAAAGGAGGTAGAGCATCACCTTGTTGTTAGAAGGAGATCAGTAGTATCTAGTATCATGTTTCATATATTATTTTTATTATCTTTTTTTCCTTTTTTTTTCATCATTTTATTTAGTAGGGGAAATGGACAATGTTAAGAAAGGAAAATCCCTTTCAAAGTGGTGCCACCTCACTAGGTCTAACCAAGTGTTTTCATCACTATTGTTGTTGTGTGAGAACTATGAATTAGCAATAGAAACCTCCACCAAGGAGATACACTAAAATATCTAAGTTCTAAGAGTGGATCCTTACTAACGAAAGCCATTGCCATGATGGGATGGAAGTGTTATAAGGCACATTACCTTAATGGTTAGAGTAATTGTTGGAGATAGGTAACCTCCAAGAAAAATATCTTCACTTGCACTTGAATTTGAACTTATATAAAATTAGAAACAAAAACATATTTGTTAATTGTAAAAATTATTATTAAGACTAGCATAATTGAAATCAGCTAAGGAGATACACTAAAATATTTAAGTTCTAAGAGTGGATCCTTACTAACCAAAGCCATGGCCATGACGGGATAGAAGCGTAAGGCGCATTACCTAAATGGTTTAGAGTAATTGTTGGAGATAGGTAGCCTCCAAAAAAAATATCTTCACTTCCACTTAAATTTAAACTTATATAAAATTAGAAACAAAAACATATTTATTAGTAATAAATAATTTATTATTAAGACTAGCAATATAGTTGAAATCAGCCTCATTTATATCTTTTTATAAGTAGTAAGAGAATTTCAAAATGTTCCAAATGTGTGCACCTTTTGTAGGAATAAAGATCTATTCCCCAAAACTACCAGTTTTCCAAGTGAAAATTTTAGAGAGGAAGAGCCAAAAAAATTGTTTCTATCAAATCTTATCCATCTCCATCCCAAATAAAATTTCATTTGATTAAATATCTGAGTCGTATTGCAGGTGAGAAATCGCGTAGGGCACCTGCTTTTAAAGTGATGTCATGGAAGAAATTAAGTAGGTTCTCAAATTTAAGAAAGATAAGGATGCACATTCAAGAATAATGTTTTAGACGATATTAGTGTGGACGATGGTCTCTAATATTTGAAGAGGAACGAAGTAATTGCATGCGTTGTATTTTAATACAAATCTTTCTCAGTGTGGCCTGGTTAATTTGCACATTGCTATGTAGGTTGATTGGTGCTGCCCTCTTTTTTGGTTAGAGTCTTGATCTACAGAGCTTCATATTTTTGGGTATTCATTGAATCCTTTGTAAAGATTTAAAAAATAAAAAAACATATTTTTAATGGTTATTTTGAATAAAAGAAGAATATTAATTTTTTTGTTGTTTTTTACTCTAATTATATCAATATTTATATGCATATTTTATATCTTAACCAATGTTTTTTTTTCCGGTTATATATGGTTCAATTAATGATTATGCGAGACATTGAAATATTATCAATTTAGTGGGGACTTTTCATATTTTTCTCAGTTTTTTTTAGTTTTACAATGGACCATCCAATTACAACATAGATTGTTTAGTACGATATTTTTATTTATTTTATTTAATAAGTAAATATGTTAAACTCCTCCCTCCATCGCAATTGGTGAAACCGAACATCACGATAATAATGGATACCTTGTGAGCATATTTTCCATCATGTCTATCTATGGGAACTAACTTACACTATAATTTCTTTGCTAATGTGAGTTGAATGCTAACCAAAGATGATGCCCATAACATATGTGTTGATTATATATATATATATATATATATATATATATATATATATATATATATATATTCCGTTTTTATTTTCAAAATCTATTATATTTATTTCCATATTCAGTGCCTTCCTTTTTTCGTAAAGAGGGCCAACGAGGTGTTGTGATAGGATGTTATATGTCCTAGAGGGTGCTTCAACGGAGGTGGCATGAATGTTACCTAGTTGAATACACCTACTATAAAGAAAATGATGACCGGAAGAAGTAATGAAAGATCACACATATAACAATAGTAGCATATGAGAAACTAAAGAATAGGTCATACATGTGCGTAAAAAATAATGTACAATGCATAAGAGAAAGAACAACATAGACCATACAAATGCATAGAGAAAACAAAACATAAAAATAGCGTATAAATTCATAGAGAACATAAAATAGAACATACACATGCATAAAGTAGTAAAAAAACTATGTTGTAAAGTAAATAATGTATAAAATGAAAGTTCGTAGAGAAGTCAAAAAGACAATCTCACATAGTAGTCAAATAATACAATGACACAAATAACTAGAGAAATCAAAGTAGGCAATATCATAAGGTACACAAGAAGTAAATTATTGGAGAATATAAATTAGACAATACCACAAAACAATTTCAGTTTGTAAAAATGAATGCATAGAGTAATCAAATTAGTTAGTATACAAAATTAATTAGAGAATGTAACACGATTCCTAGAGAATTGAAAAAACACAATATAGCGAAGAATTATAGAATTGAAGGGTACAATAAATCAATTTCTTTTAGTTGAAAGAGGAGCCAAAGGTCAATAATAGTGAGTTAGTATAGCAATATGCAATAAAACAACATGAAATAATAATTGATAAATGAAATTAAGCATGGATAATGGTGAAGTCAACATCTAGAAGCAACCAAAGTGATTATGAGATAAATATGATATATCATGTGTAGTAAGGAATAAATGAGTGTAAGATATGATATGGTACTTGTAGTTTATGCAATGGAATTTTGTATAAAAATGTGATGGTTATAAGCTCAATTGTATAGATTCCTTGGTGTATGCCCCTAATGTTGTAGGAAACATCAATAGAAATATATAACAATTTACGATATGTTAAAGGTATGGTCTAATAAAAATTAGTGTGTAAAATTCCCTCTTTAGTATATATACACCGAGGGTCTTAGGCTACACAAGTCACAAGGTTTCTTGTTTCGTGAGTTGTAATTACTTGATTTGTAATATGAGGGATAAGTGTTAAAGGATAGTGTAAATGTAGAGTGCTAAATTTGAATTTTAGTAGTTTTAAAATCTATGAAATGATCAATCATGTAACATGTAATTCATGGTTTTGTTGTTTTATAATTTTTTTATATTTTAAGAATATGATATTCAAAACATAGAATTGATAAGTAGAATCAATACTAATGGTGTTGAGGAATAGGCTATAGATGGTATATAAAATAAAAGATGTGGTCATGCATTAAAATTGTTCTCTAAAAATCACATCGAACTCACGAAACATGTTGCATCGTCAAGTAACAACCTACTCTAGAAATATAAGAGAATATGTGAAATAATCAATAATAATGTTAAGAGAGTGTGTTTTATTGCAAGGTGATATCTAAGTAATTTTGGAAACCTCTTGACCCACAATCTATGGGTATTGCTTAATAAAATAACAACATTTTTTTGTTATTCTTATTTTAAAATAGGTTTTCTGAACTATGAACTAACGTACAACCATTACACCATTATGACTAAGTTTAATTGAAAGGTAGGAGACCAAAGTTATTCAATTTCTCTTACGTGTAAACTACATAAAATAAACAAAACACATATGATTGGGAAAAGGTAAACCTATCAAATTTAGAAAATTCAACCCTATAAAAATTTTACTAAATTTTTTATGCGAGCTAGCTAAATAGATGTCGGGGAATTATGGTTCCAAATTTCTATTAGATTTATAGGAATGAAAATCACAAAGGAAGCATTTCTTGTGTATTTAGTAAAGGGTAAGGGATTGTAATTTGTGGTAGCAGTGATTGTACATAGAAAAATGCATGTTGTACATTGGAAAACTACAACTATTACAAATAGTTATGACAAGTATCCCATTTTTGATGATATTTTTGCGTTGAAAATATTTTCCATATAATTATATATAAACATGAAAGTACATATATAATCATACAAAAAGTGAGTAGATAGGTTCACAATGTGAGTGTCACATAATCCTCCATTGAGAAGGCTACATATTAGTTTACAAGTTTAAACATAATACAAATTTTCAACCACAAAGGTAAAAAAGTTAATAACAAAATAAACAAATGAACGAAAAGATAAAATTGCAGAGAAATAGCCATAACAACAAAAGGAAAATGAGGCAGAGGATCATTGAGTAAACTATTCCATCCCTACCAATGGGTAATAGGGTACCTATATCATAAAATATTATGTTCCAATTATTGTCTTCTATATATTTATCTTTTTCATTTTCATCATGCTATCTAGTAGGGGAAATGAACATACCACTAATGGTTTTGCATTAGGTGAACAAAACTTGATGATATATTAAGGTATTAGAGATGGAGCTTAACATTTCCATGAGGACTCCAAAATATCCTCATTGGGAGAGACAGGTCTCCCGCCTTTTCTAGACCAATTATTGAAAAGACTTTAAGATATCTTTCAAGGATTATTATTCACCGATTAGAGGTGGTCTAAGATTCAGCAAACTATTTTTGACATCTTCCAAGATTTCAGATGTATGTTTTTGAAAAGTATCAAGTTATGAGATAACATCACTTATCATATCAAACCCATAACTCATTGTCCTTGACCACACATGAGATAAATTGTCTTAGATATATGTGAATACATTCTTGCTCACTAAGGAGTGAGAATCACGAAAAATTATCTCGTACACAAATGGGATCACACTATCCCCATGGGCCTCCTATTTTTCAATCTCTTCCTTAGTCATTTTCACCTTAGAAACAATGACAAGGGAAAATCTGAATAGAGAGATAACCTTGGGAAATAATATCTTCCCCTTTTATAGAATATTCTCCAATCCTTTCTCGTTGGCTCTTTCTCTGCAAGGTGTACCCTTGAGCCCTCTTGATCACTTGAGGATCAGAAATTCGGATGGGAGATATATCCTGTGGAGAGGAAGGGGTGCTACATTGGTTTCTAAAAATTATTTTACATAGGAAGTGAGGGTCATCACATATTCTTGCAAAGTTGGTACACAATTTTCTTATTTTCTTTGTTCCTTACAAACAATTGAGCTGCATAATGTTGGAATAGGTACACATATCCCTCATGAGTGGAATGTCCAAAGAAAATCCTAGTCAACTCATAATAATCCAAAGTGTTATTTCTCCCATGGGCTTGATAAATTTTGAATTTTCATGACCTCCACATACCGAGATCTAGAAGACTTATTGAAGAAATGAGAAGTTTTATGTGCCTTCTTGGTACACTTTATTTTTATGTACTTTTCTTGTTGAAATTAAAGTTAGGTGATGTGACTTGTTGGACCATTCTTGAATATCCTCCAAGCGACTACTATACCAATGGGATGGTCTCAAACTAGTGTGAACACAAAGTTGGGAATAGAAGAACTCTTAGGTGTTTGATAAGGAACTAGAGCTTGACCAAGATGATATGGCTTAGTTGCCTTCAAGGAAATAATTAGACTAGAGGGATGATTAAGAGAGGTATATCAGTTTTCCCTAATTCAATTGGCTCAATGAGATCTTATTTAACCTTTTCCTTCCCGTGAATCCTCATAGGGGAAGAAACTTAAGTGCACTCGGTTTCCACAAGATTCATATTGGAAGATTACTCCAAATGAGTAGACCCTATGGCCTTTTTAGGTGCCTTGATAGAGGAAGTGAGAGACACTTCCCTTGATGGATACAAAATATTGTCAAATTCAATGAAAGAGGCCTTTTTCCTATTCAATCAATCATTTTACCTCTAAATAACTACCATGGTTCTTTCATTGATGTCACTAGACTCTCGTATGTTCCTTAGGGAGGGTGGAAGAGGAGATGATTGACCGCTTGATATGTAATATCAAATAGGTCAAACTAGTTAAACTCAAATTCCTTCATCTTATCCACTATCATTCTCGTGCAATCATTTTTATGACTCCAAATTCATCATTGTAATTATCCTAATAGTCCTCAATTTATGGAATATGATGCAAACATGGAAGGAGGAAAGTTACAAGATTATTCCTAATGTCAAAGTCGATTGAAATACATATGAATACAAATTGAAATATGCAAAGGAAGTTTCGATGCATCCATGATACTACTACATGAGTAGAATCATAGATAAATAGGAAAGGATACACCTTTCTTCTTTGCACTTCTACACATGGTGTGAACATGGGATAATTACATGCACAACTCAATTATGATGATCTTGTCACTCGGGTACCTTGGTAGCTTGTGAGGTACAATATCAAATCCTTTGACCCCAGAGATAAGTGAAGGTGGGAATCAATGAAGTTAATTCCATACTTTTCAATAAAATATTATAGTTGAGATGATATTCTCAATTTAGGATTTCCTTCAAGTAACCTTATGATATGCATGGTGAATGCATCATTCACCCTAGAGAAGTTTTCATTACTTTTTTGATATGTGAGCTATTTGTATTTTTGATAAGCGGTTTACTTCCATAACACATTAGGTGTAGTGGAGAGACCTTGGAAATGCCTTGTGTATGTGAGGGCATAAACAAGATAGGAATTCATGGTGAAATTACTAGAGGTAGCAGAAATGAAATAGTTGGTCGATGAATAAATTTTGTTTATGAATTTCCCCACTCAATCATTTGATCTCCTTTTGTGACCACCAGAATGAACTGAGCCATCCAATCTTGGAAATCATTTGTGGTTTCTTCTCCCATTACTCTATTCAAGTAGAATAATTTCATCCGATTATATTTCATGAAATTCACTTCTAGACAAATTCTTAGGGATCCAAGAAGGATTATTTCACTTTGATTAAGCCATGATCCAACTACCAAGCCTTGCAAGTATGAGTTTTTATTTTGCATTATTGTGATAAAAATCATGAATGATAATTAACATGTTATTACATGTAGGAATTTATAGGAATTGAGAAATACCTTTTGGTGTGAGGACTATAAGAATGGAATTTTCATCTACCCGGACTACTCTAGAATCGGGGTCATAATTTTGTGCATAAGATAATATTTGCTTGGTAATTTAAAATGATAGAGGATGACCACATTATCTCAATATCCCGATCAATAATATTTTTTTCTTGCACATGTTCACGAGGATTACTAAACATCCTTGCTTTCAGATCCTCCTGGTCCATGTGTGTTACATCATTGTCACCCACATTGGGATATTCAATGTTCAATGTGGAAATTGGTTCCGCACCCAATTATTTGACCTTCATGATTTTAGGAAGTAGTGAAATAAGCGGGGGTGTAAATGTATATGAATTATTCAATCCTAATCTTTACACTTTCTATTTTTAGCAAGTTCTATTCGAAATGGCTATGTTTAGTAAGTTTCCAAATTTGTCATTTTTAATTATTTTTGACTTCGTAAGGAGTGAAAATGACACTTTGAAAGTTTTATGTTTATGAAACTAACTATTTTTAGGATGAGAGGGCATATAAAAACTTACTATTTTTTATAATGTGGATCATTGGGTGTCCGAATGGAATGAAACAAGTCTCAAAATTTTAGGTTTTTCACAAGGATGCTTTTCTCTAGTTTTTGTAGGTTTTCAATCACAAGAACTCACAAGATCTGAAAAGGTACATGTAATGGATTAATATTTATTTTGGATGTAATAAATTATTCAGAGCATCAACCGGGATGAGATTATGCTCATTGCAATGGAATTTTTAAAACGAGGAGATTGGTGGAGTTTCAAGGAAATCGGATTCATGGTTTTGGAGATATGAAGAACTTTTTATTTTCAAGAATTAAGGTGTCTGGAAAATTTTAGACACATGTCTGTGTAAAAAACAGAGTGTTGGGGGAAAGAATAGAGCTTTCAAATTTAAAAAAATGGTTACGTTTTGAATATAAAGTTTTTCTACCTAATTTGCACACCTAAACTCTCTATTGACCCCCATGAGATTAACTAGGATTACTGGGGGGTTGGAGGTGGAGTTGCACCCAAAAAATAGTGGACAATGAAGCAATAGGGAAGATGGGATAGAAAAGTGCACTTTGCACATGATTTTGACAAGTGGCATTGTGTGGTGATATGAGAATAGGATGGAAGGGGAAAAACAAGGTCTCCGATAGTTGTAACTTGGTCATCCATGTGAGTAGGGGTCAAATGAGGAGGGGGCGCAATTTAGTGTCCCTTTTGTCCAATTTTCTATTCGATAATGGGATAGGGATAGATTATGCTAAAAATTTGTTCATGGGAGCATGTAAACATGGGGGACACAGTGAGCTAAGACCAAGTTTGAACCTTGCCAGAACAAGTCAGTAAGTGTTTACGTGATGGAAACACACCATATAAGGAGAATAATTTTGTGTCTCTAGTGTCACCTCACACTAGGAAACATGATAAGGCACATACGAGGCTGAAAAAAATGTGCAAAGGGTATATGGGGTCATGATTTTGGATTATTGAGTGACTTAGGAGAAGATTTCAATTCTTACGTGGCACAACTTGTTTCTTGAAGGTGTGAGAAATTTTTATCCTCACCACCCAATTGTACTATGGGAAATGGGATATAAAATGGAAAAAAATGCACTTAATATTGTAAACCTTGTTGATGTCCTCCCATCAAACCGAATTTAGGAGACCGATAATTCTTTTCCCACCCAGGATCGGGACATGGAGTTCAGAGGAAAATAATTATATGCTTTTGACTCCAAAATAACCTACCGAAACAATTTAAAAGATCCAATTCTACTTGAAATTTGAATTTTAGTCCAAGTCACTCTTTTGTCTTAAAGCAAAGAAAGTGCAATGATTCAAACAAACACATAAGATTATGAAGAATTGGACCAAAACACACCTTTCTACCATGTGGATAATTCGGATATATTTCCATTTCTTATTTTTTAATATTCCATATCCTCCAAGAACTTCGAGAATATTCAAGACAAATGCACTTTTTTTTGAAGCTATTGTTTCTGCTCCCCCAAAGAATCTATTTTTCTTGATTGATTCCTAACACCATATGACCTTGAATAATTCCTTATATCTCCTCAATACTATGATTGCTTGTAATCACACTGGAGGGTATCCTTTTGCTAAAAAATGGCTAAAAAATATCCCTTTTTATTTCTTTGGTAACAACTACTCCACTGGATCTCAAAGAACATAGTAAGTAAAAATAGGTACACTTCCCTGTACATGAGACAAACTTGAATTTTTTAAGCACGTACTTCTCAACCATAATGAGGGTGAAAGCATTGAAAATATTATTAGAAGGGCTTACAATGACTGGAAGATGACATTTTCAAGTGGGGGTTTGGTTGTCATGACCAAATTTTCAAATTTTGCATGCTAGACATTTACAATGAAAACAATTGGTTCTAACTTGGGGACATATACCATAAGGGATAATGAAGGACTTCAAAAACATCATGGAGGAGAAGACCAATAATTTATCCATTGGGTAATAGAGTCAACCTTCACCAACAACACAAACAAGGAAAAACATAGCGAACACACGACATAAAAGGGAAACATGCCAAGAAGAAAGGGAAACTATGATACATTGGAGGGAAATTTATAGAGGCAAGAGAATAATATACAATATTTTCACAAATCTAGAAACAGACCGAGAAAAATAAAAACCATCATGGAATAAAGGGTTGAATGCATATAACTTAAGAAATTCAAAAATAGTCATCCAATCATACTATGATTTTATGATGGCTCTACGTAGTATGAGAAGAAGAAGGGAAAACATGTTTCCATTCTCATACTAATATTACAAAGAAAAACATTTGCATCCAATGAGCACTATTTCACTTGTTTAAAACTTCATCTCTCTATAGCCTCTTTATGATATTTTGTGATCGTACGAAGCCATTATTCTATGTTTATAAAATTAGCCTCATTGTTTTCAAAATGAAGGAAGTTAACACATCTCTTTGAAATCTAAACCACTGATTCATCTATATAATTAATAGAGAATTCAAAAGTGGTGAGAATAAGTTTTATCTGACTCCATTCACAATATTCTTATATCTTCTCATTTACTTGTTGTTCCAAGTGGTTATCTTCTACACATACCAACTCATTCTTGATATGGTAGGAATCACATGATGCATTATCTTCATAGAAAGATAAATAACACAATGTTGGGGTTGCAACATGGAGATAATTATTTCCTCCTTGAACATCTCCTATAAATTCCTCTTCTCTAAACAAAAAAGAAAACTTCATACTCATAGTTATACCTATTATCATTCTCTCTTGGTGATGATAGGGAGATCAATCTATCTAAATTTTTATGTGATTATAGCTCATAAAAAAATGTTCCAAGATAGAAATTAAGCTCTCCTAATTTCTCTATTTCACTATTGGGAATTTGTGCATCAAATGAAGAGCCAAAATTAGAAAGAAAATAATCAATAATTACCTCACTATCAATCTTCTAAAAGACCTATGGTGGAGAAGATTGATTCATCTCTCGATGTTTTCATAATCGGTGGCAACATTATAAATCACTGGATCATTTCTTTTGACAAAAAGGTATTTATTAGTCTTGCATGTTGCTTCTCCAGAGGATTATATTTTAGGCTAAAGTGTAGCTATGGATGGAGACTCAACTTTTATGCTTTTTTCATTATCTTCCAAGATGTAAAGTTGAATATCATTATAATACTCTAGAAGAATGTTATAAGACCTTCTAATAATATTATTATAAGGGCTTACCATTGAAAATTTTAATTTTTCAATCAACGATATATAGAGACTAAAACATTACTTTTAGAAGATTGCTCTTCTAAAATCAGTCTATCTTTGCTTACCTCTTCTAAGGATTCATCCTCACGTGCTTATGAAAGTTTCATAAAAAAGTTTCACTTTCCTCATTAGATGCTTAGAATTTTTATCATCATAAAGTACAATCCCCATTTTATTTCCTTTAGTAGTACTCTTAAACTGAAGCCACAAGGATATAATGGTAAGGTCATCATATGCATATTTTTTCTCCAATTTGGCTATCCTTGTCTCAGTGAGTTTCATATTCCTATTTGCAACTTATGTAGGAGTTTCCATGACCTTATTTCCTTCTATTGATTACATATTTTTAGTCAATAGAAAATAATTTCTTATGTTAGAATCCATACCTTTGTAAAACATTTCCAAGAATAGTGTCTGCTATGAAACTTGTATGACTTGATAATTGTCTTCTTCATTGTCATTGTTACTTATTGATGTTGAAAACCAATCTCTAGACATCATCTTCTGGTAATAATGTGATGTGAAAAATGAGTGTGACATGGTTTAGTTCCTTACTAGAGTTGTATTTTAATTTTAATTTTTTGTTTTGATAATTTATTTATTATTTTTATGGATCATTTTTTATTAGATACGGTAAAAATAGGGATCGTCTCTTAGGGGCCATAACAAAAGGAGAATAAAAAACAACCAATAGGAAGGAAACAAAAAATTTAAAAGAGTTAAACATGGTTAACTCTTACAAAGAAGGACCATACTTTATAGCAAGGTGGGGAAACCAGAGAGAAGGAGAAACAGTCTCCAAAACAACAAAATAGTAGAATTTCACCAAAATTCTTCCAACATGACTTAAACAAACGTTAATTTTTGGGATCCCCATCAGCTACTATACCATTGTGGCTATCTTTGTTCCTACCACTCTCAGCACCTTTATCATTAATATCATCCTCCAGCTCATCCTCGGAGCTGCTGATGCGTAAGTTGAAAATCCTTCTTTTGGTGCCCTCCTCCATCCTTTCCAACTTGTTGCTGAGCTTTTTGACTTGGTCTTCCAGCTCAAGAAGTTTCTACTTGGACTTCACCTAGGCAGTGACAATTTTCTTGGAAGCATTGATGACATCCATCATTGTATCCCTTTGGCTAGCATTGGTTTCTTCCATCGCATGGAGAACCCCTTATAAGTACTGAACCTTACTGCTCAAATCCTCTAAACCCTTTAAAATTCCATCTATGTCCCATTTTCTTGAAGAGCTTGCTTCCCACAACCAAAGCCTCACCCATATATTTACTGAATCCTCCCCAAAAAATTTACAATTTTCAGCCTTCATCTTAGTGAGGCACTCAACAAGAGTGAGGTCATCCTCATCTGCGTGATCTTTTAGGGGAGGACACAGAGCAGTGTTTCCCATTTTCATACATCAAAAGAATGAGCCCTTCGTACGAGGCGACTCCACTTTCTCCTGCTGGAAAGCCACTAAGGAGTTAGTTAGTGACATATACAAAAGAAGGGGATACTCACCATGACCTTATGGCGGAACATGTTTCAGAAGATTCAAATGGTGAGTATAGATTTTTTTGTATTTACCCTCCACAGTGATGTGCTTCATAATATCAAGGCACACATCTCTCGAAATACCGAATTTTTTTATGGATCATTATAGGATGAAGGACAACTAAATTTTCCCCACGTTTGACACAAAAAAATTCTCACGAAATAATTTATTGTAAGGGAAAATTAGTGGTTTTCACCAATAGTCACAGGACTAGGTCCATCCTCTTGGGAATGGGGAGGCTCCCATTTATTTAATGTAGGAAATAATAACATATGTAGTGGCCGTTAGGTTAATGATAAGATAGGAATAATCCACAAAACCCTGTGGAAAATTGATTTTACGGGATACGGGGAGGAATTTTCTTGGAGATAGGAAAAATAAAGATAGGAGAATAGGAAAAGGGTTAAAGTTGTGAATAGTAACTTTGATTTTGAAAAAATTAACTAGAGGTATTTCTATATTAAATAGGAAATACAACAATTTTGTAAGCAATAATGAGATTAACAAATCAAAGACACAAAGTTCAACTGATTTATTCCTCAAGGATACAAATTTCCTTCTTTATTGTTCAAGATTAAAATGTTGAAAAAATTAAAAGTAAGAAATAAAAGAAATAGACAAGAAAAAGAAGTATATCCTTTCTTGTAGTAGGAAAAAAGTATATCTGCTAACCGCTTGGAATGGAGAAGCTTTACAATATGTCTCTTCATATCCCCTAACATGACTCTTCACATTCCTATCACATGTGGCCTTGCATATTCCTATAGGAATAAATTCGAGTATTTTTATTATAAATGAAAAATAACTGTCACAATGAAAACTTAAAAGGTCACTTAAGTGAATAAGATGAAATAGTCAAAAAGTACATTCCTGATGAATAATTAGAACATAGAGAGAGAAGGAAGAAGAGCGAGAAGAATGCCGTGATAAATTTGAGGATGAAGAAGCTTCCAATGATGAAGTGATAGATCTTGGAGAAATATGAGGAAATGTTCCTTAAATGAAATCCCCGCCTTTTAATTCCTCATCGAAATGAGCTATTGTGAGCTCCACCTTCTCTTCATGTGGAATGCAAACATAATCCAAAGAACTAATCCATGTATAGAGAATACAACCAATGGTATTGCATTATGTAAACCAAAATTTATGATCTCTTGTGGTATTAGAGATGGAGCCTCTAATTTCCGTGAGGGATTCCAAAGTATCCTCATTGAAAGAGAAAGGATCTCCTACCTCTTTCTAGACCAATTCTTGGAAATAATTTATGATATCTTCCAAGGATGGTTGTTCACTAAGAGGAGGTGATACAAAACTTCTATACACTCTTTCTAGCATCTTCCAAGATTTTAAATGCATGTTCTCCACAAGATTCAATTTCTAAGATAAAATCATTTATCATATCAAACCTAGCACTCATTTTTCATGAATAGAAAAGAGACAAATTTTTCGAGATATATTCAAATCCATTATTACTCACTAAGGAGTGAGAATGAAGAAAAATAATGTCAAATGCCAATAGGAATACACTTTCCCAATGAGCCTTTTCTTTCTCAATCCTTTCCTTTGTCATTTTCAGATTAGAAAAGCGGCAAGGAAAATTTGAATAAAGAGAGAATTTTAGAAAATAATACCATTCCATTTTTGAAAATATTGTCTACTCATTGGTCATTGTCTCTCCCTTGCATGGTGTACCCTTGAGCACTCTTGATCACTTGAGGATAAATTTTTTTGATGGGAGATATAGCCTCTGCCAGAGGAATATACACTTGTGTTAGGTTCTAGGAATGATTTTCCATAGTAGTGATGATTCTAAAATGCTCTTCTACTTTATCTATAGTATTCTTATTTTCTTTGTTCCTTGTAATAAATATGGTCATAGACTCTTTGAATATGTGCACATATCCCTCATGAGTGGCCTATCCCAAGGAAATCCTAGTCAACTCATAATCATCATGTGTCATTTATCTCATGGGATCAACAAAAATTAGATGTGTAACTTCAACATACCGAGATCTAAAAGTCGGTGAAGAAATATGAAATTTTATGTGATTTCTTGGTACACTTGGTTTTGATGTACTTTGAGATGGCCTCAAAGATAAGTGTCATGACTTATTGCATTGTTGTTCACTCTCCAAAAATAAACTCCTATAACCATGGGAAAGTCTCATCTTGTGTAGAAAAAAATTAGGAATAAAAAAACTCTTAGGTGATTGATAAGGAACTAGATATTGATATATATGAGATGAATAAGTTTCCTCGGAGGGATACTTGGATTTGTGGGGATTATTAGAAGGTGATGGAAAAATTTATCTTAATTAAAGTGGCTCAACGAGACCTTATCTAACCTTTTCCTTCAAGGAATACATCCTAGGAGTAGAAAATTTAGTGCACTCAGGCCCAAAAGCTTCCTCTTGGAATATTACTTTGAATGAGAAAACCTTGTGGCATTTCTAGATGCCTTGAGAGAGGAAGTTAGAGACACTTTCCTCAATTGAGAGAAAATACCACAGTTTAATAAAAGAGTCCCTTTTTAACTTGAACCAATATTTTTACCTCCGAGTAGGTGTCATGGTTCTTTCCTTGATGTCACTAGACTCTCGAATGTTCCATGGGGTGGGTAGAAGAGGAGAAGATTCCACTTCTTGATATTCAATATCAAATAGGTATGATCCTTCATCCTTCATTCCTTCTACAAACTAGTCAAACTTTAAGTCAAATCAAGTTGAGACACAGTCCACTCCTCCTCCTTCATCATCAAGCCTAATTCGGGAAGGCGAGGATTAAAAAATTATTTAGGAGGGGTAGCTAATTCAAGAAAATAGTAGGATGAAATTTATGCAAAATTTGTAGGAATGAGTTTCAAAATTTGAGTTCAATCAGATTCCATAGTTGGAAAAAGAGAGCATGTAAGAAGGGGAAATATCGAGCACCGGGATCATGATCATCGGGTAAAAGCCAACAATCTATATTTTATATCAGTTTGTAGCATATAAAGTAATTCAATAAAAATAACTGATTTGAAAGTTTTGGGATCCAAAATGTGCTAACCATGCAAAAAAATCTTCCCATCGGTGATGATGAAGAATCAAACCCGAATGAAGAAGATTTTCAAGTCCAATTTGAGAAGGAATCATAATTTTTAGAGCTTCTATAGGAAGAAGATCAACATGTTTTTAGATCAATAAATTTTTTGCTAGTTGATGAGGATGAGAATGATGATATGAAGGAGCAAACACAATTACAAAATGAGCATGATGATAAAATAGAATGCAATGATCCTTATTGTTCTCGTGCTTGGAATTTTTACACTCTTAGAGGGTTGCAATGATTCACAAAGAACATCAGTAAGTACTACAACCAACCAAGGAGAGAAAGCTGATTTCAAGAAGCATGAGTTTAAATTTCCCAATTGTATGATGAATCAAAATGAGGAAAAAGAGCTTGATATCATTACAAAACTAGTTGTCATGCATGAGATACACAATTTTAAAGAAGAAGATAATATTTCTTATTAGATTCCACACATTCTCAAAGATGGAAAGGAAATCAAGAAAACATGCCAAGCTAGAAAGGACAATGTTTCAATTGTGAGAAGACCTTATTTAATCAGTACGTGGCTGGTTTGGAGTCAATTTCAGAAATACCAGTGTAGTTGTGCTTGATTTAGAGCATAAAGATGAGCTTCACATTCTCAAAGGTAAGCCCCAATACCTCCAAAAATAGATTGCAAATATGATAAAGGTATTTTTCACAATTTGGTGATATTTTGAGAAATTTAAAGGTATGAATCTTGTTTCCATCTTTTCCATGTGATTTGATTTTCAAGTTGGTCTCATGGCCTCATTTTCTCATAAAAGGAAGCTATTTCTCTCTTTATGTATCATTATTTGTTTATCTTCACTTTTTAGCTGGTTAGAGTAGAGTAGGTAGGATTTCAATTCAATAAGTGCTTATGCACATTTCAGCAGTTTTGTTTTCAATAAGTGCATTTTATGCATAAGATTGGCTCTTCCCAAATCTTTTTTTTTTGATTTTTATTTGTTCAGAAGGGTAGATATTATTGGTTCAAGGTAGAGTTTGTTCTAGGATTTGACTCCATGCCCAATGGATGCATTAAGGCAATAGATCATTTTAGGTAGCAGGTAGATAACCCCATATAATCACCAAAAATGTTGACATTTCTCACACATAAACCATGATGTGCAAGAATTCAACTTGAAAATTTGTTTCTTAGGTTAGAGGGGTTAGGTTGGTGAACTTAACTTAGAAAAGTATAGATGCTACCATTCGACACCATGAAATATCCTACCAGTCAAAACCAAGAAATATGTTATTGACCAAAACCAAGAAAGATGCTACCAACCTACACTAAGAAATAAGCTTTGAGATGACACCAAGAAAGATGCTACTTGACCGACACCGCAAGATGCTACTATCTCGGTACTAATAAATGACTAGTCGGATAGAAAAATTATGGCCATGGTGAGACAACGCAATGATAAAATAAATGTGTGGTGAGCTACAGGAAGAGATACACCAACAATTTAATTAATCATCGAACTAGTTCAACAGATGTTGTAAATGAAAATTAGTCATGCAAGTGGCCTAAACTGATGTTGTGACCTGAAAGTTTTGGGAAATTCAACTCTACTTCTTTTTCTCATATCTTCTCACATTTTTATATAAATACTATTTTTTTCAAGCGCTAATAGATTTAGTTGTTGTAAGGAATGTCTTGTAGAAATTTTCTAGAAGTGCCATACTAGTAATAAAGTGTTATGCCTTTCCTAATTTTCTTTGCAATCTTGTGCACTTAGATAGTTGATTCTCATGATTTATCCTTGAAATTTTTAATTTAATTTCTTATGCCATCTCCCCTACATTGCAAGAAATAGTGTTTTTTGTGTCTTTTTAGTGTGCATGCAAACTGAAAACTATGTATTGTGAGCCATCCCTTCACATATTTATATTATTTTTCCTTAAAATTTCACTCAAATACCTTTGGTTCATGCAAAATTAATGCTTTTGTCAGTTTCTGTACACTCCCATCTCAATAGAACCCAATTTTTATTGTGGATCACCCCCTTTCTTTTCCAAGTTTTCATTCTAACCCTTACCCCTAGTCAAATCTAGTTAGGGATACACTAAAGGGAACTAACCCTTCAAATATGGAGATTCACCTCAACTATTGGGATACCCACAGCCCATGAGGTGTTTCCATTGTATATCTGCAGAAGTGAGGAGAAAGAAGACTAAAAGCTGCCAATCCTCACAAGGGTGCACTTCTGGCTGGATAACAGCCTCATCTTTTGACTTCAAATTCATCATTACAATTATTTCAATAGTCCTCAATTTTTGGAATATGATGTAAACCTTTAAGAATGGAATTTTCGTGGATTGTTCCTAATGTCAAAGTTAGATTGAGACACATAAGAATACAAATTGAAATTTTCAAATGAAGTTTTTTATGTTTTTGCATCCGTAATAATCTTGCATGAGTAGATTCCTAGAGAAGTATTAAAGGATACACCTTTCACATGTACTTACGCACATGGTTTGAATATAAAATAAATGCCTACAAAAATTATTATGATGATCTTTTCACTCAAGTACTTCAAAGAGCCTACAGTGGTGCAAGATCAAATCCTATGACCCTTAGCTAGGTGAAGTTGAGAAACTTAATGAATTTACTTCCATACTTCTTAATCAATCGAGCTACTTGAGATGATATTCTCCATTCAGGATTTCCTTCAAGTAGCCTTATGACATGTATGGTGAATGTATCATTCACCATAAATAAGTGTGAGTTACTTTCCGATATGTGAGTTGTGGGTATTTTTCATATGCAGTGAATTATATGATACATTAGGTGCAAAGTGGAAATACCTTAGAAATGCCTTATGTATGTGAGGAAATACACTAGGTAGGAAGTCATGGTGAACTCATTGGAAGTAGGTAATTGTAATAGCTACCGATGATTGTTATTATTTATTATTTTCCCCTAGTCAATCATTTGATTTGCTTCTATGACCACTAGAGTGAACTGAGCCATACAATCATGGAAATTTTTTTGGTTTCTTCTCCCATCACTCTATTTTGTTGAAAAATTACATACGAGTCTCGCTTTACAAAATTCACATCAAAATAAATTCCTAGGAACTCGAGAAGGATTCCTTCCCTACTTAAGATCCACGAACCAACTACCAAGCAAGTGCAAGTATGATTCTATAGTTGCCGATTCATGTAAGGAAAACTCTTAAGTGATGATTACCATGTTATTACAGGTAGGAATTCATAGGTATTAAGAAATACCTTTCGTGTTAGGACCGTGAGAACAAAATTTTCATCCGCCTATATTGTTTTGGAATCAATGTCATAGTGTTGTGCACAAGCTAGGACTAGCTCGGTTCTTTGAATAGGAAAAGGATGACCACTTTCTATGAATAACCCGATTGATAATATTTATATTCCGTAGGATCACGAGGCTCACCAAGCAACCTTTATTTCAGATCCTCCACGTCCATGTGTATCACATGAGTTTTATCGACATCACGATATTTAGTGTTTAGTGTGGAATTTTTTTCTAAACCCAGTATTTGCACTTTATAATGTTAGGAAGTAGTGAAATACGCAGGACATGAGTGGATATGAATGATTCAATCCTATTCTCAACACTTTCTATTTTTAGTTGGTCTTGTCTGGATGATTTTCTTACTAAGTTACCAAATTTGTCACTTTTCATTATTTTTGACTTATAAGGAGTAACAATAAATTTGAATTTTTGTGTTTCTAAAAATTACTATTTTTAGACTAATAGGACCTATCAAAATTTACTTTTAGAAGTTGGATCTATTGTGGTTGAATGGAACAAAACCAATATCAAAAGTATATGTTTTTCAAAAGGATGAGGTACTCCAATTTTTAGATGTTTTCAATTACCGTAACTTCGTAGATCCGAAAAGCTAGGTGTAATGGCTGAAATATTCTTTTGGTGTTAAAAAATTGTTTAGAGAATTAATGGGGTGCTATTATACTCATTGAAAATGAGTTTGTAAGAGGAGGATATTGGTAGAGTGAAAATCAGATGCACCATTTTGGAGATAGGAACAACCTCAAATTTTTAGGCATGAAGGTGTACGAAAAAATGTTTGCAATATTTCTGCATAAAAATGGAGTTTTGGGGAGGATTAAAGCTTTACAATTTTAAAAAAATGGTTAAGTGTTGAAGATAATCCTTTATACCTCATTTTCACACCTAAGAACACTTGTAACATTATAATGGGCAATAGAAAGAAATATCACAGAGGAATGTTATATTTGGCAGAGGCTATTTAACGGTAAGGAATTTTGAAAATGATTTTAGTGTTGTGGACATTAAAATAGTATTTGTTTCTAAGAGTGTAGTGAAAAATACAAAAAAATGGTTTAATTAATTTAATTTCATATTCTTTAGCCATGTCTCATTGTGTTTTTCCAATGTAGTACCTTAGTTTTTAAGCCTTTGATTTGCATGTATAACTTAAATGCATGGCTTCTTCATGTAGATATTATAGTTGGATTCTCTTATTAAATAAAATAATTTCTTCTCTTTTTAATTCTATTTAGGTATTTTATTTGTCTTTAACCATATATATTTTTTTCTTTTGTAATTCTTAAGATATTAAAGCTTTCTTTGAGCTTTTATGCAACACTATTCAAAAGTGTTGCATTAAAAAAATAAAACTAAGTAGTTATTCTAGATCATAATTTTTAAAAATGAGGCCTATTTATGGTATATAACTATAAGTTAAAGTTTATATTTAAGCACTAAAATTTGATATGAAATACTTTATCTTCTTACCACCCAAATACATGCTTGATAATATTTTAGAAATTTACTAGTAGTAATTTTAAGAGTTCATTTTAGAATGAACCTGATTTAGAAAATCCTTATTATTAGGGAGAATAACTAATCCATGTCTCGTAAATACCTCCAATGGTTTTTCATTGGATGAACCAAACTTGACGATATCTTATAGTATTAGAGATGGAGACTCTAATTTATGTGAGGTATTCCAAAGTATCCGTATTCAAAGAGAAAGGATATCCTACCCCTTTCTAGACCAATTGTTAGAAATACGTTAGGAGCTCTTCCAAGGATTATTTTTCACTTATCCAAGGTGATCTCGGGCTCTCGCATACTATTATTGACATCTTCCAATATTTTAGATGTGTGTTTTAGACAAGACATAGCTTTAAAGATATTATCATTTATCATATCACAACTAACAACCATTTTTCTTGACCACATAGGAGATAAATTGTTTGATATAGATGTGAATACATTCTTGCTCACTAAGAAGTGAGAATCAAGAAAAAAAAAGAAGAAAACAATGGGAACACACTAACCCAATGACGCTTTTCTTTCTCAATATCTTCTATGGTAATTTTCACCTTATAAATGATGACAATGGAAAATTTGAATAAAGAGAGAAACTCATGAAATATTACATTTCCATTTTCCGAATCTTCTCCACCCATTTTTCATTAGCTCCTCCATATATGGTGTACCCTTAAGAACTCTTGATTAATTGAGGATCAAAATTTCCCATGGGAGAGATATCCTTTGCTAGAGGAAGGGGTGCTACATTTGTTTCGGGAATGATTGTACATAGGAAGTGAGGGTAGTAAATTTATCTTCCGGTTGCTCCAAAATCTTCTTATTTTCTTCATTCCTTGCAAGAAATTGGGTTTCGAGACTCTTTAACTAGGTGCACATCTCCCTCATGAGTGGAATGTCGAAAGGAAATACTATATTAGCCATTGTGTGTTTGTGTTATTATTTATGCCAACTCCATTTATGGAAAAGTGTGTCATATGGTTATGTGATTCCGTATATGATATTATTCATGTGTCAAGTATGAATATTGAGAGATTGTGTCAAGCTTGGTGAAGTGTTATGAGGTCTTGGTGCATGGTTGAGCTAGTATAGTCATTGCTTGAGCTATCCAGAGTTGTATGGAGGTTTTCATGAGGTCATTCATGGTCCATGAGGTGTGTTAAAAGTTTCCATGTGTCTCATGTATGAGGTCTTTATGGCCATGTCATGTGGTTTCAACATTGATTATGTTCATTTCAGCGTGTTTGTAGACCTATAACATATAGAAGGAGGTAGAGATATGAGATTTGGAACAAATGAGTCATTTTGGAGAATTTTAACAGCATGGTGGTATTTTAATTTATGTGTGTGATGATTTTTAGGTCATAATTTAGAGGTATGATGCACTTATGAGGTCTTTGGGAAGTAAACATGTGAGAATGTGAGTAAGCATGGGTAAATGAGATTGAATAGATAGTTTAAGAGACACTTTGGATATTTTGTGAGCTTGAAAAGTTATAGGATGTTTTCATGATGCTTCATGACAAGTTTCAGGTCAAAGTGCTAAATTTTTTTGAAGATATGCAAGTTTTGGTGAAACTGGGTAAGTTGCAGTGTGTTTTCAAGAAAATGTGGACCTTCTAATGATCGTTATGAAATTTTGTGCTTTCCATGGGGACCTGATATATTTGGAATATATTATTAGGTAAGTTATGAAGGTTTCAAAAAATAATGAGGTGGTTTTATTGTCACATTTTTATTAACGATTGTTAAGAAGACAAAGTGGTTTGAAACCCTAGCTAAACCCTAACTAGGAGCATCTTGCTGAAAAAGTGAGTATATAGAGCCTATTTTTAAAGGTAATTAAAAATTTATTATTTTATGTTTTATAGTATTGTTATAGATTTATATAAAGGAATGATAGATCATGTGATGATAGTATGTGGGCCTGACTCGAATTTAGTTGTTTATGAAGAGTTAGTTTAAGGAAACCTTATCCAAATGAGGTAATGTCTAAATTGTCATTTATGATATCCCAAGAGTTTATATATATGTACATGAATGTTTAATATTATGTTTGTGATGAAAAATTTAAAAGTGTTCCCTATTTATGAAGATTGGTTTTGGGTTAGTTATGAACAATATGTGGTAAAATTAATATCACAGATCTACGGGGAGAGTTAGGACTCCATTATTTTTTTTTGATAATCTATTTCAGATACCTTTCCAATTTTATATCAAACTTGTGTTTTTTATATGGTATGAAAATGTTATAACATGTTCTTTGAGGGTCATGTTTTGAGGATGCTCATTCTAGCAAGGTGTAAGTAGCTACAAGAGGTTAGTTGATGTTTCTGATTTGATCAAGCTTGGTGAAAGTTTTTTTATGGATTATAAATAATGTATAAGTGTTTTACATTAGTTGGTTAATTTTGGAAGTGTTTTCAATGTGATGGAGCATGTTGAGCTAATGTTCAGTTCTTGAGTCTAAGAAGGGTCAAAAACAATTTGCATCTTTTAGCTTGGTAAAAGGAATTCCACTTAGATTTGGAAGGATTTATAATATGTTATGGAAATTTGATTCAAATATATTTCCATTGGTTTATCTCTTGTTTCATGGTGATTTTATTTGATATATCTTTCAGGTAAATTTAAGAAGAAGTTTATATGCTAGATTTTAGGACATGTTTGTTCTTGCTGAAAGAATGAGTCGGTTGGAGCATCAATGGATGAGTTGAAGATTTTTATCACCTATAAATTTAAGAGGGGTGAAAGTTTCATATATTTAAGGAATGTAGTGATATTTTAAGAATCATATAGGGACAAACTATTTGATTTTGGAAAACAAGTTTTTGAGCAACTTGTTTTGGTGAAGGAAAAAGTAGTTGTGATTTGAACATATGATTGTTTCATGAGATCTAACTTGATTAGAAGTTTTATACAGGTTTTTTTATTTCCATTTAATTGTCACATTCCATATCTTTTATGTTCTGGGGGTATTGAGGCCCAAAGGAAGATTCAAGTTCTTGGAAATAGTTGTTTTATGAAGGTAATGAGCCAATGGGCCCATTAAATGAAATAATATGATTGATTAAAGTTAGTTTATACCATGGATGATGTTTAAATGATATTTCATTCATGTATGGTGAATTAGGGAGCTTTACTGAGCATGGTTTTTATGTTATAGGATTTTTCTCATCCCAATGGCAAGGTTTTGAGGATTTTTAGTGCATGGTGAGTGGTTTTTGGCTAGACCAACCTACGTGGGTCACTCTTGACTATTTTGATAAATTTCACATGATTTTTTAATATTGTGGCTCACATAAATGAGGGAAACTGACCTATTTTGATATTTAATGAAGGAGAGCTTATAAAAGTGAAGTTTTGGGTGCTTTTGTGAGTGGGTTGAGCCTATGGTGAAAATGTGACCTAGGTGAGGGTTTGAAGGTGGATAAAGGTATGATTTTAAGGCTTATCATATGTGTTATAGGTTTAATATTTATTTAGAGAATGTGTACAAGTTTTTAGAGCCAAGAAAAGTTGAGAAGGAAGGATATAGAGCAAGTTGAAGGAGAGAGCATGTGATGAGGGTTTGAAGGAATTCAGATGTAAAATTTGGGATCACAATAATGTATGGTATTAACTTATTTTAAGTGGAAATTATTCTACAAAATATCTTATGATGAGTCATATTCATAGGAATCCCTTGTTGTGATTAATACCAACAGGGGTTTAGGGGTTGGTGATCTTTGTGGGGTTTGTACCTCAGTAAAGAAATCTCTTGTGATGTGTAACATTCACTTGAGTCTTTCTTGTGTGTAATATCAAAAACAATTTTAGTGGGTTTTCTTCCCTTTAGGGTTTCTTACTTATATCTTGTGTCATGGTGTTGCATCTTTTTCTCATGGTCATTTGAATGAATGTTGTATTTTTTGTGCACACACTAATGAATGATTAATTGATAAATGATTTATATGAATGATCTGAAATTTTAAGGACTTATTCATGCACCCCCTCTCAATCTATTGTTACTCCAAAAATATGTATTAGAGCAGGTCCTTGTAAATTAATTCTGCCATCTTGAAAGAGATCCTAGAAGAACAAGAAATGAATAAGTCTATAGATATTGAGGCTATATTAAGAAGGAGGAATGAAATATTTTAGTCATGTATTAACTCCTGTTAAGATTAGATCAAGGATATGGACATAGAGCATGATCAAGTGATCAAGGATTTGAAAAACCAAGTGTAAAGTTTGCCTAAATGCCTAAAGGATAAATATGATACTTGTTCTAGGTATGAAGAGAGGATGAAAGATTTAGAATCTGATTTAGAGGATTCTTATAATAGGTTGAAAAGGTATGGTAAGTTACAAAAATATTTGAAACTCTTGATGGGATTTTAGAAAGCTAAAGGGTGGCTAGTGATAAAAAGGTCTAGGGTTTGAAGGTATACATGTGAAGAATGATGATGAAGCTTGTCCAAGTTCAAAATAATATGAGAAGATGAATAAAAATTCTTATTTGAGAATATATAACTTAGTTAGACAACCTAATGTTATGAGGTATGGTTCTTCATTCAATGGATATTTCTTTGTTTGTCATGATTTTTGTCATAGATCTAGAGATTGTAAGAGAAGGTATATTGAGAATGGTGTAGGTATCTTCAAGGGTGAATTATTTTCATGATGTGAGTTTGGGCATAAGTCCAAGGAATTTGGATGGAACCTAAGTGTGTTTGAACCTAGAAGAAAGAAGAATTGTATGTTTCAAATGTCACAAACATGGACACATTGCTAGATTTTGTCATCATGGTGAAACTCCAAAAGTTACTAGCAGGTTTTAAGATATAAATGGGAAAAATGGAAGAGTTTTAAGAAGGAATATCAGTCCCATATATGAGGTCAAGAGACCTGATTCTCAGAATGTGAAATTTGAAGAGTCAAATCTTACAAAGAAGGAGGATTCTAATACAATCAAGGTGGAAAAAAAGGTCAAGAAGCCCAAGTCAACTCAATGAATCATGTTTGTTATGGTTGAAGAAAAAAATATGAATATCATCACATTATTTATCATCTATTCAATCTCCTCGCATTACAAGTTTAAATAGCTAGGTGTTTAGAACAACACAAGTGTGATAAGGTATGATATGTGATCACCTCTTTGTGTTTGAGTTCTTGTTTATTGTTAGGTATCAAAGTCAGTTTTTGTCAATATTTTTTGAGTATCCTTAGTGGTTGTTTTCCAAATTTATAATCCTCATCAATGCAAGATTTTTATATGGTTATTGAAACCCAAAAGGTGTTTCTATCATGAAACTAAGGTATACAAGTTACAATTTTGTCATCAAGTGATTCATGTACATATGAGATCCCTATATCAAGGGGAGCTACTACGATAGAAGTATGAAGTTCAAGGTTTGTTAGATTATTATGGAGTATAAGCATCCTAATGTTGAGTTCCCATGTTTTGTATGCCTATAGGTACAAGAATCAAGTCTAAAAGGCTAAGAAAAAGTCCTGGTTGCTAATTGTAATCACTCACAAGATATAAAGGTTTATTCTATCATATGGTATTTAAAATATCAAATTACTTCAAAGTGTTATGTCTTTGTGTTTTGTACAATCATTTGCTCAAAAATTTGATATTCTCATGATGTTGCGTTCAAGGTTCAAGTAAAGCAAGCGGCTTGGGTTTCCTAGCATGGTTTTGTGAGTCATGTGAGGATAATACTCTTGAGATCCTAAAAGTGGAATTTTTTTGTCTAAGCATGTTATCTAGCTAATATTTAAGGTATAATTGACATATTAGGTAATTTTCATAGGTTTTGTAGTCTTCATTAGTTTGATATCTTTGTCAATCCTTAAAAGTAAAAATAATGCCTTAAAATATTGAAAAGTGTCTTGAAGCTTGTTGCTAGTATGAGTTATATTATCAATTGGTCCATAGATGAAAACGATCGGTGAGCTACATCCAGGAGTAAGTATTAAAGTCGTTTATTTTATCGAGAAAAGCATAGGGTTTGCAGATGTCAAAAGTAGCTTGAAGTTACTTCAAAGTGTACTAAAACATGTTTATTGAAGGTGGTGTGATTGTGATCAAAGGAGTTGATGCATCATGTGAGTACCTTAATGAAAAATCAAGCTTGATAATTCTAGGAGAAGGACATGTTGGTCTCATTGGTGTGGAAATGCAATCTACAGGGGTGTAGAGGCCTATAATGGTATGCTTCAAGGGACTAAGAAACTTGTTTGTTATCAAAGTCTTGACCAATATATTCTACATGCATAGATTTGTCTCAAGGCATGAGTTATAAGTATGAAGGAAGGTGACAGAGACATTAGCATATTCAAAATATTTGCACTACATAGCACTATGGAGGATCAAGATGTAGGTCATGGTTTGATGTGATCAAACAACTGGGTCTACAAGGAGTGAAATTTATAATTCATGATGCTACATGAACAAACCTTGTCATGATATTATAAGTTAATGAAAAGTGAGCTACATGTTATTAAGTCATTTAATGACTATGTGCAGAGATTTCTTGGATAGTTAATGCATCATATATTGGCATGAATAATAGCCAATGTACTACTGGTGTTCAAGACCACAATGATTTATTAAAACTAGGTTCCATGTGTTACAAGTTTGTATTTGTGCAAAGATGTGCAATATTAATGGCTATATTACATCCTATAGTCATGTCAAGACTGGGCATTAAGTATTTGAGGTACTTGTATGATATCAAATATGATTCAACATCTTTGGGGATGATAAAACAAGGCATATGGGTAGAGTAGTGTGTTATCGCTGAATCACAACACCCTTAAATTTGCACAAATGTGGGTACTTGAGCTCAAGGTGTGACTGGGTAACATGGGTGCTATCTCAAAGTTATGGGACTTGCTACTTGAGATAGACCTCTAGAGAAAGCTGGTTCTTACTCCTAAACTACCTTCCATAATCTACTCTAATGCAGGAAAAACTATCTTATCCTAATCTAACTTTCCAAGGGACTAGGGAGAGAGAGTGCATGAAAGTAAATCCTACACTAACAATGGTGATACACTAGAAAAGGAGGGAATGAGAATAGCTTTCCAATGTGTGAAAGAAATAAGAAAAGTGCATACTAGAAGGGGTGATGACAGGTTCTCTGTAATCTAGCAACGCATTCACAACAAGGTATCATGCACAAAATGATAATGAATCCCTATAAGAGAATAAATAGACACAATATATTTGCAATGGGTTTGAAAGGGAAAGGATAATGCAAACAAACACAGTAGGGGAAGATACATCCATAGAATTGCATCTATTGCTTCATTGATATGCCTTTGTTCAATCTATTACAAGATAAGGGATTGGATCACTATGTAAGGAGTCCACTATAAGGGCATGCAAAACATTGGCTTCAAAAAATCAATTTGGCATAGTTTTGCTACTCAAAAACTATCTCTCCTTACAATGCACCCAATATTATTATTTATAGAGTTTTGAGAGGAGAGAGAAAGGGAGAAATGAAAATCCTAAAATCTGCCTTCCAACCACTTGAAAGATGTCATAAATGAGATGAAATGATGTTTTGTTTCTTGAAAAAGGCTCCCCATGCTGTCCCATAACTTGGAAAAAGAGTGAAAATGTCTACCCAAGCTCATTTAATGTTCTCCCAACTTCTAATAAAATCACTATTCTAAACCTGGCCATGTTTTCTTAGAAAAATCACCACTAGTTCTTCATTAAATTCCGTATTTACTTATTGTTGTGCATTGAGATCAAATCCATGATTCTAACAAGTCCAAATTGTGTGATTTCATTGAGAAATGCAAAAGATATGGAAATCTCGGTGTAGGAAGCTATTTTGGGTCTGCATGAGACATTTCTTAAAATTTATAGGATCGGGAATTTAATTTATTGGAGCTAGATATTTTTATTTTATTTTCACATATCTACCCTTTCGAAAAGTCAAATTTTGTGAAAATCGAATCTCTAGTTTAGAAATTATGACTGTTTGAAGTTCGGGGTCGGGCATTGACTTTTCCTTTGTTTTGTAGGCATACTGATTTTCGGGGAACTCATGTCCCAAAGACTCGCACCATTTGGGCCTCATTTCCCCACTTTTTTTTCAATTTCTTCTTTGTGCGGTGATTTGGTTTGGGCATCCCACCTATCCCCGTGCGGCTTGGGTTGATTTTCTCCGCGTCTCCGATTCGGGATTTCCGACCCGCATGTGCATTGTTGATTGTGTTTCGGGGCCATTGACTCCCTCCTTTTTCGTAACATACTCCCACATGCATTTCAACTTTTTTAGGTTCGTGTGTCCGGTTGTCGAGACATTTTCCTCCACCATCTCCACAATCCATTAGCTACGGGATTTGTAGATTTTAGGACCAAATAAGTCATGTTGGAGCTCGGTATAAGTATGTTGCTAGTGTATCTAAGGTGTGTGATGAGTTTGAGGTCATAATTTAGAGGTATGATGTATTTATGAGGTCCTTGGGAAGCAAATAGGTGAGAACAAACACGTAAGAATGGGTAAATGAGATTGATTAGAGATTTTGAGAGCTATTTGAGATATGTGGTGAGTTTTATAAGTTAAGAGGATATTTTCATGAAGCTTCTTGAAAAATTTCAGGTCGATGTGTGATGAAGAAAATTAAAGTTAAAGTTATGCAAGTTTTGGTGAAACCAGGTAAGTTGCAGTGTTTTTTGAAGCAAATGTAGACCTTCGATGCTTGCTGTGAAATTTATGATTTTTAGGTGACCTAAGCTCTTTAGAATGTTTTATTATATCATTTATTAATGTTTTAAAAATATAATGATGTGGTTTGATTTTCATGTTTTTATGAACGAATGTTAAGAAGACAAAGTAGTTTGAAATCCTAGCTAGGAGCATATTGCTGAAAAGTGATTATATGGAGCTTGTTTTAATTGGTCATGAAAAATTTGTGATTTTATGTTGTATATTACTATCTTGTCTTTCCGAAAGGTATGATAGAGCATGTGACAATATGTGGACCCCACCTAAATATTTTTGTTTATGAAGAGTTGCAGTTTAAGGAAAAGTTCTCCAAATGAGGTAATGTCTAAATTGCCATTTATGATATCTTGGAAGTTTATATAGACATCCATTAATGTTTCAGATCATTTTTGTGATGAAAAATTACAAAGCGTGCCTTATTTATGAAGACTTAATTTTGGGGTAGTTTAGAGCAGTTTGTGGTAAAATTAATATTACAGGAGCTACAAGAAGAGTTAGAATCCATTCAAGTTTTTACAAATATTGTTAAGATAAATTTCTAATGGCATATAAAACTTGTGTTTTTGATATGGTATGAAAAATTTATGACTTGTTCTTTGAGGGTCATGTTTGGAGGATGCTCATTCTAGCAGGGTGCAAGTAACTACAAGAGGTTAGTTGATGTTTATGATTTGATCAAGTTTGGTGAATGTTTTTTATGACTTATAAATAATTTATAAGTGTGTTCCATGCTTTGTTTAATCTTAGAAGTAGTTTTTGTTTAATGTTTTTGAATGTTTATGTCGGATCTTGAGTCCAAGAAGCGGTTTGCGAGATATTAGCTTGGTTGAAGACCTTCCACTTAGAGTTGGAAGGATTTATAATATTTATGAAATTTTAATCAGAAATATTTCCATTGGTGTATGTATTTTCTCATTGTGAGTTGATTTGATATATATTTTAGGTCAATTTGTGAAGAAGTTTGTATGTTGGATTTCAGGATAGGTTTATTCTTGCTTTGAAAGAATGAGTTGGTTGGAGCATTAATGGACGCGTTGATGATAGGAGTGAATTTTTCATCTAGTGAAGGAATGTAGTGGTATTGAAAGTATTAGAAAGGGTGGAAACTATTTGAGTTTACAAAACAAGTTTTTGAGCAACTTGTTTTGGTGAAGGAAAAAGTAGTTGTGGTTTGAACATATGATTGTTTCCTGATCTATAACTTTATTATAAGTATTTTACACATTCTAGTATTCCAATGGAGTGTTCACATTCCATATTTTTGGTGTTCTTGTTGAATCTTGACACCCAAAGGTGATTCAAGTTATTGGAAACAATTGTTTTGTGAAGGTAATGAGCCAGTGGCCCCATTAAATGAAATAATTTGATTGGTTCAAGTTAATTGCAACGTGGAAGATGTTTAAATGATATTTTATTCATGTATTTTGAATTAGGGATCTTTAATAAATATGGTTTTTGTGTTAGAGGATTTTTCTCATTCCAATGGTAAGGTTTTGAGGATTTTTGGTGCATGGTGAGTGGTTTTTGGCTAGGCCAACTGCTTGGGTCACTTGTGAATGTTGTGATAAATTTTATGGTATGTTGTTAAGATGATGTGGTCAAAATAAACGATGGTAACTAACGTATTTTAAATTTTAATGAAGGATATCTTATAAAAGTGAAGTTTTGGGTGCGTTTGTGAGCTAGTTAAGCCTATGGAGAAATATGACCTAGGTGATAGTTTGAAGGTGGATCAAATGCATGATTTGAAGGTTGATCATATGTGTTACACGTTGAATATTTATTTAAAGCATTTGTGTAAGGTTTTAGAGCCCATAAATTTTTATAAGGAAGGAGATGGAGTGAGTTGAAGGAGAGAGCATGTGATGAGGGTTTGAAGGAATTTGGAGCTGAAATTTGGGATCACAATAAGATATGGTATCAACATATTTTTATTGGTCATTATTCTAAAAATATCTTATGATGATTCATATTCATAGGAGTCTCTTGTTGTGATTAATATCAACAAGGGTTTAGGGTTAGTGCTCATTGTGGGGTTGTTGCCTCACTAAAGAAATATCTTGTGATGTGTAATATTCACTTAAGTCTTTGTTGTGTGTGATATGAAAAAAATTAGTGGATTTTATTCCTCTTGAGGTTTTCCCACTTATATATTGTGTCATGGTGTTGCTTATCTTACTCATGGTCATTTGATCAAGAATGTTGTATTTTATTGTGCACACACTAATAGATGGTTAATTCATAAATGGTTTATGTGAGTAAGATGAAAGTTAAATTAAATTGAAAGTAATCATTCATCCCCCTCTTAGTTCATTTTTCTTCCATCATCCTATTCAACTCATAATCATCCTATGTCATTTCTCCGATAGTCATAACAAATTTTGAATGTGTAACCTCCACATACGAGATCTAGAATACTCATTAGAGAAATGAGAAGTTTTATGTATTTTTTTGGTATAATTTATTTTGATGTACTTTGATATGGCCATAAAGTTAGGTGATGTGACTTGTTGTACCATTATTAAATATCCTCCAAATAACTCATGTCTTGATGGGAAGTTCTCACTGGTGTGGACAAAAAGTTATGAATAGATGAACTCTCATTTTCTTGATAAGGAACTAGAGCTTGACCAAGATTCAATGAAATATAACCTATTCCAATTGAACCACGCATTCAATGAAATAGGCCCTATTCCACTTGAAATAATCATTTTAACTATGAATCACTACCATGGTTCTTTCCTTGATGTCACTATATTAACATATGTTCCTTGGGGTGGGTGGAAGAGGAGAAGATTGCACTACTTAGTATTGAGGATCAAATAGGTTAGATCCATCATCATTTATTCCTTCTACAAACCACTTAAACTTGAAGTCCTTCATCTGATCCACTATCATTCTCGTGTATAATTTTGTTATGAATTCAACATCATCAGTTTAATTATCCCAATAGCCCTTAAGTTGTGGAATATGATTCAAACGTGGAAGGAGGAACGTTTCAAGATTCTTCCTAATGTAAAATTCATATCAAGACACATAGGAATAAAAATTTCAATCCGCGAAGGAAGTTTCAATGTTCATTATATATGTGATACTCTAACATGAATAGAATCATAGACAAATAAGAAAGGACACATATTTATTCTTTTCACTTTTGCACATGGTTTGAACATGGAATAACTAAACGCACAACTCAATTATGATGTTGTTGTCACTTGAGTACCTCTAGCTTGTGATGTACAAGATCAAACCCTTCAAAACTAAGATAGGTGAAGGTGGGAAACTAAATGAAGTAACTTTCATACTTTTCAATCAAATCTTCTAGTTCGGATGAGATTTATCCATTTAGGATTTCCTTCAAGTAGCCTTATGACATGCATGGTGAATACATCATTGAACCTAGAGATGTGTGAGTTACTTTTGTGATATGTGAGCTATGTGTATTTTCCATAAGCAGGTGACTTCCGTGGCACATTAGGTGTAGTGTAAGAACCTTGCAAAGGTCTTATGTATGTGAGGGAAAAACTAGGTAGGAATTCATGGTGAAATTTTTGTAGGTAGGAAACTACATCAATTGTTGATTAATATTATTGTTTATGAATTGCCCCACTCAATCATTTGATCTACTTTTGTGACCACTAGAATCAAGTGACCCATCCAATATTGGAATTTCTTTGTGGTTTCTTCTCCCATCACTCTCTTTAGTAGAACAATTTCATCCAATTATATTTCATGAAATTCACTTCCAAAAAATTCTTAGGGATCTAAGAAGGCTTCTTTTCCTGCTTAAGCCATGAACCAACTTCCACTCCTGTAAGTATGAGTTCATTATTTCCCATTAATGTGAAAAAATCACGAGTGATAACTACCATGTTATTAAATGTAGGGATTTAAAGTAATGGATAAATACCTTTGGGTGTGAAGACTACAAGAATCGAATTTTCATCTACTTGGATTATTCTCGAATCATGGTCATAGTGTTGTGCATAAGCTAGGACTAGCTCCATACTTGAAATAGATAGAGGATGAAAAAATTATCCGAATATCCCATTAAAGAATTTTTTTCTTCCACAGGTTCATGAAGCTTATAATACATCCTTTCTTTTAGATCCTCATGGTCCATGTGTGTTACATAACTATCACCCACATTGGGATATTTAGTGTTCGAGTGTGGAAATTGGTTCCGAGACTCCAAGTATTTGACTTTCATAATGCTAGGAAGTAGTGAAAAAGTGGGGTATGAATATATATGTATGATTCAATATAAATTTTGAAACCTATTATTTTTAGTAGGTCCTATTAGAAATGGACATTTTTAGTAAGTTTCAAATTTTTAAATTTTTATTAATTTTGACTTAAGGAGCGACAATGACACCGAAAGTTTGATGTTTATGAAACTTACTACTTTTAGGTTCAGAGGACCTATCACAACCTACAATTTATAGAAGGTGTATATTTGGGTGTCGAGAATGGAATGAAAAAAGTTTCAAAAGTTTAGGTTTTTCACAAGGATGTTTTTCTCTAATTTTTAGATGTTTTCAATGACAAGAACTCGTAGATCTAAAAGGAAGGTGTAATGGATTAAAGTTTTTATAGGCTATAATAAATTGTTTATAGAATCAATGGAGATGATCTTATAATCATTTCAAATGCATTTTCAAGATGATGAGATTGGTGTATTTTTAAGGAAATCGAATGCACAATTTTTGAGATATGATATTTTTTTTGTTTTCAGCCATGAAGGTGTCATTTTAGTAGCATGTTTGTGTAAAAATGGGAGTTTTGGGGGCAAGAATAAAGATTTCAAATTTCAAAAAATTGTTAAGTTTTGAATATAAATCCTTTTTACCTCATTTACACACATAAACTCTCTTTTAACCCCTATGAGATTAACTAGGGTCATTCGGGGTTGGATATGGAGTTGCACCACAAAAAATAAGGGGAAAATGAAGAAAATGGGGAGATTGGATAGAAAAGTGTTCTTTATACATGATTTTAATAAGTGGCACTTTGTGTGGTTATTTGAGAATGGGCTAGAAGGGGCTGAAATCGGGGTCTTTGGTAGCTCCAACTTGATCATACATGTGACCAGTGGGGAAACCGAGGAGGGGGAGAAAATTTAATTTTCCCTTATGTCCCATTAGTTGTTGAGATAATGAGACACGAATAGCTTATGCTAAAAATGTGTCATGGGGGATGTACACATGAGGGGAAAAGGATGAGCTAAGACCAAGTTTGAACCTTCCTACTAACAAGTGGCATGTGTTTAAGTGACAAAAACACACCAAATAATGGGGGAAAAATTGGCATCTCTAGTGTCCCCTTACATAATGGAAAAGGGTACAATGGACAAAAATGTTGAAAATGTGAAAAGGGTACCTGGTGTCATGATTTTGGCATGTGGAGTGACTCAGGATCATGTTACAAGTAGTAAGTGATGCATCTTGTTTGCTTGAAGGGGGTGAAATTTTGTGTCCCCAATATATATTTGAAGAAAAATGGAATAAGAGGGGTGGTGAATCAATCCTAAAAATTATCATTCCATTAACCATTAATAACAACAACCAATAACATTTAACCATTCACATTCATTCAACGATTACTTGTTTAGTATGCACAATACATCAAAACAACCATAAGACATGAGAAGAAGCACACGAAACAAGATATAAGTGGGAAAATCTCATGGGGAAGAAAACGCATGAAAAAAATGCTTATATTACACAAAGAAAAGTCATTTAAAGTGAAGCACCAACCCCTAGTTTAGTAGAGCACCAACTCTACAAAAACACCATCCCCTAATTTTGTGAAGCACCAACTCCACAAGGAGGATATAACCCCCTAGGATGACTAAGCACCAACTCATACTCCTTAAGATTTTTTATTTCTAATATTTCTACTTCCACAATTGATGGATATCACATATTCAACTCACAAGCCCTAGGACAAACCATAGGCCTTCAATCTTGCACTATCTTATTCCTTCTCAAATTGTCTTTCCTCGAAAAAATTATCTAATGCTGTCATGCATTTTTAAATCTAAAAAATGTCATCTTCCGTTCAAATCATGCCTTTGTGCCTGTAAAAACTCCCCTTTAGGTTCAATACTCCCTCATACAAGACTAGCTCATCAAATGAGCCAAAACATCACTTTTATATGCAAATATTCATTCTAACCCAAAGGAGGTTAGTACCTCATGATAAATTTGAAACGTAAACCTTGATTAAATTCAAATAAAATAATTATAATGGTCACATATGATCGAAGTAGGTCATCCGGCTAAAAACCTCATTACATGTGCCAAAAATAACACAAAACCCCCAGGTATAAAGATAAAAATTCCCTTACATAAAAACCATACATACTCATGACCCATACATAAAATAAAATATAAAATTTATACATGTTCATAATTTAACTCAACCAATCAAATTATTTCATTTAATGGGCCCAATGCTCTTTGTATTTCTCAAAACTATGGTTTCCTACACCCTCAAAAATTCATTATGCCACCAAATCACTTATACTAAATAAAAATGACATGTAACAAATAAATGGAAATTTAATAACCTTTAAAACACTTTTAAGAAAGTTGTAGGACTTGAAACAATCACCTACTAAAACCACAACCACTTTTGTCTTCTTCTAATTAACCTACCAAAAACATTGTTTCTAAAGGTTAGCTCATAAAAAACATTTATTAAATAATTCAAGACCTCTGAGTGTATTCATTGGATGAAAATTTCATCTCTTCTCACATTCCAGGTAATATAAAGAATCACCCAATCCATCTAATGCTTCAAACAACTCCAAACGTGCACCAAACCACATCCTGTTTCGCACCGGAAAAAATATTCTTGTCCAAATAATAACCTCAAAAATATGAAAAACCACCTCATCATAAGTAAAATATCATATCATGGAAAATATATCTGAATCCTCTTTCCAAAAATATTTTAATCACCTAGAAATTCAACATCTAGCTCAAGATATACCCATTTCATTGAAACCTCGCTTTTTTAAGGCCTCACACTGCGCTTTGAGTAGTCGGCATGAATGGACCTCAAATGACCATGTACCTACATGAACATGTTATGAAACATCAATGGACATCAATATCAACTTACATGCATTCCATACCATCAATTTAGCACATACCTCTCTTTTTTGTAAAATTTCTCCTCAAACTATAAGTCTTGAAAAGAGCATTTTCCTGGGTGAGGCCCACACATGGACACATGATCAATCATACCTTTTTGGAAATATGGAAGAGTCCTCTACAGCATCCAATCATAAATTTTGGAAAATATATCAAAACAAAGTCTTTGATATACTCACTTTTCTCGTAAGCTAATCCTAGCTAGGGTTTAACTAGGGTTTCAAACCACTTTACCTTCTTAACGATTGTTCATTAAATTGTAACGATAAAACCTTCCAATTATTTTTGTTAAATCATAAAAACTAACATAAGAAGATAACATAAAGATATCATGTTCCATGCCAATCACACTGATCCACAACGAGCATAATAAGGTTCAAATTTTCTATCAAAACACACTCAAACTTACGTGGTTTCACAAACACTTGCATAACTTCAAATTTCTTAAACAAAATCACCTAAAATTTGGCATGAGTCACCATGAAAACGTTATATAACTATGAGTTCTCACCATCTATCTCAAATATGCATCAAAATCTCCACCATTACGACTTACCTATGAAAACATGTCTGCTTTCCCATTGTTTGCTTCCCAAAGACATGAAATATGCATCTAACCTCTGAATTATAACCTCAAACTGACCATACACCTTAGGTAAATTTCCACCATGTTGTAACCATGCTCCAACAAGAATTATCAGCTCCAAATATCATGCCACTACCTCATTCTAGACACTCAGGGCTAGAAACAAGCCTGGAATGACCTAACTTAACCATGAATAGACCATGCTAACCACATATAGACCCATGAGAACTCATGAAACACCATACCATCCATGATAAAAATAATTACATCACCCAATCATATCAATAGAATTCATACAACGACACAACACCCTAAACCATGCACCAAGACTACAAGATAACTCAAAAAACTACTCAATCAACATGCTTGACACCTGAATGAAATCATATGGGGACACATAACAAACCATGAAACCATTTTACATCAATTGGGGATGACATAAATGACAACACTAACCTGTAATGGCAAAAATATCCTTTTTGTCATTGATTACAACCATCATTTAGAAACATTGATGGAAACCAACAATACCAACACCTATATGACCTCAATTCCATGTTTTTGATCATCTCTCCCATTTTACATCTATGAAAAAGTCAATAATGACTCTACTACATTTATGTAATGACAACACATGACTCAATACAATGAAAACAATGCAAAAATTGATTTACATGATTTAAGAAGCTCCCGAGAGACCGAATTGTATTCTCTTTGACTCAACAACAACATAAATTATCCTTTGGACCTAATAAGAGCTTTAAAATATCTCCCCTAAAATTATACTCATTTATTTTGGCTACATATTTTTTTACATCACTTATAGGGTCTTTTTCATTCTCAAACCATCCATTCCACATTGATTTCTATCAAACTACTCAATAGGGTTATTGTCTCTAAACAACATTTTCGGTGCTAAAATGTCTAACTTTTACATGTCAAACAACAATACATACCTCACGAGTCAGGTCCTTATAGCTCTCACTGGGCTTTAGGAATTCTAATCTAACTGAAAAACATAAAAGTAGACCACATACCTTTCTTGCATGCCTTGAAAATGACTCATCTTCTTACCACAGTCCTTGAAGATCCAATTCAATTTTCTATACCTTCTTTCATGTCATTTCCACCCTCTAAAAAATAAGCACTTCCTTACCTATGGTATAACACATGTATATTATCATATATTCTACCTTATAGATGTTCAAAGAACCTATTACACTTGATTAAGGAGAGAAAATCACTCCCATGTCCCGACAAGCTTCTACAGCTGCCCGCACACTACCCTATTTTAGTAATCTTAGTGAAATTCACCTAGGTTGCATAGACCCATGCCTTGTCTCTTCTATATTAGATTCACTTAGCTCTAAAAACTCTTGAGATAACTTAGATCACTTTCTTGCACTAGATTGGAACTACAACCGACACTCCCAACTTTTATAAGCCTTCATAGTCTAGAAACTACATCTTTACACTTCCATCATAGTCAATGTTATCTTGATAAGAAAAATATTTCACTCAAGGATGTATGCATCAGAATCAAACTCAAAATTCATTTAAAAATTCAAACAAGAAACTACATACCTCATCGAGCTTGTCTATGAGCTTGAAAAATAATAGTCAATGCCATACCTTCAACCGGTAGCCCTATAGAGATCAATTTCTTATGCCTTATCACACTTCATGATATTCTTTTATATCTTTGAGACTCCTATGTTTTCTCTCTTCATGGTGATCATTAAGTCAACACGGACATTTCATGTCTCATAAGATTATAACTTGCAGATTGATAATCATACCCTTATTCACAAACCCTAGTCAACACTTCTCAATGTTCTTAGACTTCTTAAATTGTTTCATTCTACTTTTGACAATGCATAGCCTATCATTGGAGCATTATCATAGAGATCTAATTCATTTAACATCTATAGGACACCATTTTACACCAATACCTTAATATTTTTGAATGACATGTAAAAATTCTAGTTTTCATAATGTAGATCTTCATCATAGTCCTTTGCCACATGTAGTAATCAATTTGGTGCAAAAATAACCACAAATAGACTTGTCACAGTCATTATGTCTTAGCAACTTAACAAGATTTTGATCTTCAGAGATAATGTTCTTGTTACATAAAACTTTCATGGCCATCTTGGTTTCTCAAACATGTCACGAGACACTTTTCTCATTATTTTGGACATACAGGCCCTTAAAAACAACTCGGACTAAGAATAGTCATGAGAAAGGACCTTCAAAAACTTTTATAACCTTTTATCTAGCTCATAATCTTATTTCAAACTTCTTAACCTTGTATACAAACACCATATACCTGTAGCAACGCCTCTCGAAACATTTTTCTTACTATCCAGGGAATGATAACACACTTTCTTTGTCATGTAGCATCTGGATTTCCACACTCTTAGACATTAATATCATAGTTCCCTCAAGGTAAATAGCCTAATTCTCAAGCCCACACACTTTGATAGTCTTATTGGTATGTGATAACATGCCTTCCCGATCTCAAGGCCACGAGAAACATAACTTGAAGAACCTAGCTCTCCATTTGTCTTTGCCTTCATTTTTTTGACAATGTATAGTTAGTTTACTCATTTAAAGACCGATTCATACCATGTTCTACCTTTAATAACACATATACAACTTTTTACAATCAAATTTACATCTAATACCCAATTGTGAGTGATAATTTTGAACTCAAAGTACTTACATTAGGCCTCGTAGCATACCATTTAGCCTTAGAACCTTGAATATAGCTCCTTATTTCATATGAACATCATGTTTCAACTATTATAGTAACTCAAATACCACTGTCACTTTCAACCACCGTACTTGACATTTAGAGACTAGTTTCATTGTAACATCACTTGATTCCTAGAAAGATTTCATTCTTACTTCATGATGTACTAACATTTAGATCTCATTGTATATTAAAATTTTTATGGTGAAAGAATATTCATTTCCAATATATAGACTTGAGAGAAATTTTCCACATTCTATATAATCTACCCTAAACTTTCCTTGCACATATAGATGCATATTTGCAAGAGATCCAACTAGAAGCAATAAATATGCTTAGAAAATTCCTAGCTTTCAGACAACTGTAACATGTCTTAGGAGCTTTACAAACCTCATAAAACATGCAACAAACTTTGACATCCTCAAACATACCTTATAAGTTACTTTTAATCAAGAACCAAACCTTACCATGCATTTGAATTTTCTGTAGCAACATGTTTGGCAATTTCAAAGTCATGAAGACTTCTGCATTAAGTTAGGATTATTGAGATCAAACCCTTACCAGTACACTCCATCATAAGCTTAGTGATATTTTTAAATATTTTAATTCTTGAACAATGTGATCATAATGACATACTATTGACCTTCTAGCTCAAATAGAACTCTACGAGTTCATTTAATTTTATTTTAATACCTTTCTTGGTCTTCTTAGAGTATGAACATTCAAACCTTTCACCAAACCCTTCTAAGATAACTTTGAAAAAAGAAATGACCACAACTAAAACACATAACATGGAATTATTCATGACATAAAAGAGTTCCATGGCCACACTTCTACTGAGATGAATTCATAAAAGCATGCACTTGCAAACATAGATAAGGAACCCTTACAAAAGACTTGAGAGCTTCCATAAAATGCATTTTCCAAGAGAAGAAATCATAAATTTTGGATCATAACATAAACAATTACAAACCTTTAGACTCATTTTTACAATGAAACACCGATTTAGGTCATGAAGTGTGGGAAAAGAACAACTTGAAAACATTGAAGAATGACAATCATTTCTTTATCAAAAGACAACTACACGACCTAGAGATTTCATAGACACTATTCAAAATGATATAGGACACCTTGCAATGATGAAACAACATAATTGTAGATGATTCATATCAAACTATCTATAACATACCTTCGTGAATATATAGAACAAGGACTTTGACAAGTTTCAATGATATCACAAACATACATTTCTCTCAGACATATGTTTTAGGATTTTGCCCACCTATTTTTAATTTTTCTCCTTTTGACAGTTAACTAACATCTTCACATGAGCTCGTAGAAGGCGATAATGCATATTTCAAGGACTTGAAAAAATCTTCAACATGATAAAGATCCCAAACTTAGCTTAAGACACCTCACAAAGCTCACCTCGGGTAAATTCTCATATCATAGAAAACTTTTACAAATTTCTCTATAGGTGTGAACACATTAGACTCACAAGTGACCAAAACCACTTTTTAAAAAACTTTGATATTTATGACGGGATTAAAAACACTTGACTCGCAGACAGTAGAGAGGGTGATATCATACCCTTAAACTCTTTGAAAAGCATATAGTGGTCTCACTCACAACTAACATCCCATTTACATGCTTATGAAACACCTAACTCATCATTGGTTGCATCCATACAAAATTTTACACAAGGAAAAAGCATTTAGCACTACATATACCTTATTAAGAGCCAAAAGACTACTTTCTTGGAGTAAGAATAATGATGAACCTCTTAACAATACTACATGACATTATGTCATGACCCACAAAATTCCATCATCTCCTTGAAGAAGTACAGACCTTGTAATATCATAATCATATACCTCTTGTAATGGAAAATCCCTCACTATGACAATATACAACTCTAAGACACTACTAAGAACCTTAGACACACACACACACACAAACATTTATTTTGCATGATTTTGACACTTTGAAACTTCTCTAGACTTACTTATCATGAAAAATGACCTTGAGAGATAAAATGATTACAATTCGCACATATTTGATGATAGTTGAAAATTTGATGCAAACACAGACGCATTTGGGAAAATTTTAGTGGTTAATTTTCGTAAAGTCATGAATATTAGGGATTTTGGAAATTGGAAATGGCAAATTTTCAGTAGTTCGATGCCACCCAATTAGCCTAAAATTTCAACCAACAAATCATTTGTATGGGTCAGTTCACCTACTATTTATATGTAAAAATTAACTTATGTATGTATTTCACCAACGCTTATAATCAAAATGCGCAATATTCATCGAGGTATAATACATAGCCTGGGGGGTTGGAAGGGAGGATTTAATACAGACGTCCAATAAAGAGTGGTTGTCTATCCAACCTGGGTTAGATGGTCATCCATTGGCTTCCGGCTAACACGGGGTTGGACGGAAGCCAATGGACAACCATCCAACCTGGGTTGTACGATAGCTAATGGATGACCATCTAACACCCTTGCAACTATGGAAAATCCAAGAAAATTGTTCCCTGCCAAATCACCTTTGCCATGAAATGTTTTTTTAGAAATTTGCCATCAATTCGAAATTTGATTTTGGAGATTCACCACCCATTATAAACTAATTTTTCGGAGGGGGATCTTAAAATGAACCTTGAGACACATTCTCAGAGATTTCATGAAAATTTCACTTAACATACCTTATAACTTTTAATGTGTCCCATAGACCATGTTTTTTCAAATTAGATTTCACAAGAGTTTGAAAGCCATTCAAACACATGTGATCTTATTCAACAAGTGTAAATATGCTCCCTCTAGCTGAATTAGGATTGTTGACCATGTTGCCAACTTTGATGGCACATGAATCTTCCTTGATAAATTTCATATGCTGTATGGTGGGTTGAGATTCAATGGGTTGACCGTAGGAATAGATCTTGTAACAAAACTCTTCTTGCTTTGGAATTTTTTTGCAATATGTCCCGGTTTTTGACAATTGAAGAAAATAACATTCCTCTTCATTTTAGGCTAAAAAAACTTAGGTTCCATCAACAAGCCTTGTCCCTATGACCATGATCACAACATGAAAAGCATTCACCTTTGAATAGAGCTTCACCACTTCTAGGAGACTTCCATTTGCATTCTCTTTCTCTATGAAAAAATCCATGACAAACAAAGAAATATCCATTAAATGAAGAGTCATACCTTATAGCATTAGGTTGTTTAATTGAGTTATACCTTCTCAAATAAGTCCTCTTAGTCACCTTCACATCTGATTTGTAACTTGGACAAAATTTATGATAAATTTTACCTTGAAACCCTAGGCTTGTTTTGTCATCTACATATATTTGAACTTCTAAACACTCATCAAGAGCCTTGGAGCTCTTCTCAAATCTCTCATACATCTTCAACTCAATAGATTCATCCTTCAAATATGATTCAAGGGATTTCAACTTGTCTTCATACCTAGAACAAACATCTTATTTTTCCTTTAGGGCATTAGACAAACTCTCCATTTGATATTTAAAACCCTTGATGTCTTGAGTATGCTCTTCCTCTATTCTTTTGACCAAACTTCTATAGGCCTCAATACATGACTAATTTATTTCATTCCTTCTTCATAATATGGCCTAAATATTTGAAGAATTACCCATTGCTTGTGCATCAAAGGATTTCCTTCAAGTTTCTAAACTTTCTTCACAAGATCCTTCTCTCGATACCAATTTTTGGAAGCAAAAATGACCGAGGGCGGTGAATCAATCCTAAAATTTATCATTCCATTAACCATTAATAACAAAACCATTAACATTTAACCATTCACATTCATTTAACCATTACTTCTTTAGTGTGCACAATACATCAAAAAAACCATAACACATGAAAAGAGGCACATAGACACAAGATATAAGTGGGAAAACCTCATGGGGAAGAAAACCCATTGAAACTATGCTTATATTACATAAATAAAATTGATTTAGTGAAGCACCAACCCTACATGGAGCATGAACCCCTAATTTATTGAAGCACCAACTCCAAAAGGAAGATAAAACCCCTAGGATAACTAAGCACCAACTCAGCCTCCTTAATATGATTGATATTTTATATTTATGCTTCCATAACTAATGGAGATCACATATTCATCTCAAAAACCCTAAGATAAACACTAGGTCTTCAACCTTGCTCTATCTTCTTCCTTCTCAACTTGTCTTTCCTCTAAACACTTTATCTCATGCTGTCATACCTTCCTTAATATGAAAAAATATTATATTCCCTTAAAATCATTCCTTTGTACCTGCTGAAAAAAATCCCTTTTAGGTCGCACTACTTCCCATGCAAGACTAGCTCACCAAATGAGCAAAAACATCACTTTTATATGAAAATATTCATTCCAACCCAAAGGAGGTCTATACATCATGATATATTCTTCCCATACACATTCATTACATTAAAATAACATCATTACAATGGTCACATATAACCAAGTATGTCATCCTGGTGATAAACCTCATTTGCCAAAAATGGCTCAAAACCCCATGGGCACAAAGATAAAAATGCCATTACATAAAAAATACAAACTAATGACAAATAAATAATTTAAAATTATTAAATTAACATTTAAAATTCATAAATTGTCACAATTTAGCTTAACTAATAAAATTATTTCATGTAATGGGCCCAATGCTCTTTGTATTTCTCAAAACTATTGTTTCCTACACCCTTGCACTGGAAACTTCATTATTCCAAAAAAATAAATTCTACTCAATAAAAATTCCATGTTACCACTAAATTTAAATTTAAGAACCTTTAAAAAAACTTATAATTAAGTTATAATCCTTGAAACAATCACCTACTCAAACCAAAGCCACCTTTGTCTTTATCAAATCAAACCGCCAAAAATGTTGTTTCCAAAGGTTAGCTCATAAAAACATTTATAAAATAATTCAAGACCTAAAAATGGATTCATTGGATTCCAAATTCATCCCTCTTCACATAACAAGTATATAATGCATCAAAAATCTATCGCATGCTTCAAACAACTCCAAACTTACACAAAAACACATCATGTTCTACACGGGAAAAATATTCTTGTCCACATAATGACCTATAAACCATTTTTAATCACCAAATCATAAGGAAAAACTCATATAAATTTAAATATATCTAAATCTTATTTCCAACACATTTTTAATCACCTCAAAATTCAACATGTAGCTCAATATATAGCCATTTCATCGAATCCTGCTTTTTAAGGCCTCACACCTGCCCTTTGACTAGTCATCCTAAATGGACCTCAAATGACCATGTACCTACATTAAAATGTCTTTAAACCTCCATGGAAATCAATATCATCTCACATAAATTCCATACCATCAATTTATCACATACCTCTTTTGGTAAATTTCTCCTTAAACCGAAACTCTTCGTAAACAAGCATTTTCTAGTGGGATCCACACATGGAATCATGCTTGATCATAAATTTATGGAAATTTGGAAGAGTCATATAGAGCATAAAATCATCAATTTTTCAAAAAGGAATCAAAACAATGCTAATATACTCACTTTTTTGCAAGCTACTCCTAGCTAGGGTTTTAAACCACTTTACCTTTTAACGATCATTCATAAACACGTGACTATAAAACCATCTCAATATTTTTGTGAAATATGAATACCTAGCCTAAGAAGATACCCCAAATATCTCAGGTCCCCATGAAAAGCACATAGTTCACAACAAGCATCATAAGGTCCAACTTTGCTATAAAAATACACTCAAACTTACCTTGTCTCACCAAAACTTGACTAACTTCGAATTTATTCAACGAGAATCACCTAAAATTTGGCATGAATCACCAAGAAAATCTACCAGAACTGTAAAATTTCACCATATATCTCAGATATTCCTCAAACTCTCCATCCATTAAGACTCAAGCTGTGTAAACATTCAGAGTTTCCCCCACCGTTGGTTCCCAAAGACCTCAAATATGCATATAACCACTGAATTGTGACTGAAACTAACCATACACCTCAGTTACACTACCACCATGCTACAACCATGATCTGACAAGAATAATCAGCTCCAAATATCATGCCACTACCTCGTTCTAGATGCTCAAGGGCTAGCAACAATCCTGGAATAATTTGACTTAACCATGAACAAACTATGTTGACCACATACATAATCATGAGCACTCATGACACATCATAAAATCCATGATAGACATTATGACATCACACAAATACCTCAATGGATCTCATGTAATGACACAACACCCTAGACCATGCACTAAAACTATAAGATAATTCAGCAAACTACTCAAACAACATTCTGACACCGAATGACATCATATGGGAACACATACAACATAAGTAACACCATTTTCCATCAATGGGGTTAACATAAATGACAAAAATAACTCACAATGGCCAAAAATATACAATTGCACTATGGGAGAAGAGAAAAGAGATATCTAAGGGTGAAAAATGCACTCAAGGTTGTAAACCTTTTTGATGTCATCTCGTTAACTCGAATTTAGGACACCAAAAGTGTTTTTACGCCTCCGGAGAAAGACATGGAGTTCACAGGAGAAAACTATATGATTTAGACTCCAAAAAACCTACTGAGACCATTAAAACCATTTAAAATATCCAATTATACTTGAAATTTGAATTTTAGTCTGAGTCACTCTTTTGTCCCAAAGTGGCATGTGCAATGATTCAAACTATCACAAAAGATAATGAAGAATTGGACCAAAATAGAACTGTCTACCATGTGGATAACTCAAATATATTTCCATTTCCTAGTTTTTATCTTCAATATCCTCCCATAAGTCCTAGAATATTCTAGACAAATCCACTTTCTCTATTGAAGCTATCATTTCCTTCTCCCCCAATGATCTTATTTTTATTGAATTACTCCCGACACCATATGGCCTTCAAGAATTCTTTGAAAATTCCTGGAGATCCTCAATAATACTCTTCACATATCCTAGATTCATTGATCTCTTGTAATAATCCTCAAGAGGGTATCCTTTTGTTACATAATTTCTATAAATATCCCCTTTTATGCCTTTGGGAACAACTAATTCACCAACAACTTAATGCGTGAAATAGGTATACTTCCATGCACATGAAACACACTTGAAAACCATGTTGGCATGTGATTCTCAACCATAATGAGGGTGAAACCATATACAATATGGTTAGAAGAAGGGTTTGGAATGACTAGGAGATGAGGTTTTCAAATAGGGGCTCAGTTTTCATGACCAACATTTCAAATTTTTTGACGATAGAAATTTATTATGAAAACAATTTCCTCTATCTCTGGGGACATTTACTATAAGGGATAATGATGGAATTCAGAAATATCATGGAGGAGTAGATTAATAATTTATCCATTGGGAAATAGAGTCAAAATGTCACCAACTAATACAAACAAACAACACAAAAAGAAAAAACACAACGAACACATGAAAGAAAAGGGAAACACGCCAAGTAAGAATGGAAACTATGATAGATGGGAGGGAAAGGTTATAGAGGTGGAAAAATAATATAAAATATTTTGACAAACCTATAAATGGAATGAGAAAAATATTTACCATCATGTAATAACAGGTTATATAGTCGATTGATCATACTATGCTTTCATGGTGCCTCTACATAGTTTGAGAAGAACACAGGAAACCATATTTTCATTCTCATACTAATATTACATAGAAAAACATTTCCATCCAAAGACCACTATTTCACTTGTTTAAAATTTCTTCTCTCCATAGCCTTTTCCTGATATTTTGTGACCATAGGAAGCCATTATTCTATGTTTCTAAATTAATCCTCTCTGTTTTCAACATGAAGGAAGTCAACATGTGTCTATGAAATTCGCACCACTAATTCATTTCTAGAATTAATAGAGAATTCAGAAGTGTAGAGAAAAAGTTGGATATGACTCCATTCAAAAGATTCTTATATTTTTCTCATTTACTTGTTGTTCCAAGTGGTTATCGTCTACACATACCAACTCTTTATTAATATAATAGGAATCACATGATGCATTGTATTCATAGAAAGAGAAAGAAAAAAATGTTGGGATTGCAACATGGAGATAATTATTTCATCCTTCTTAAAAATCTCGTATAAATTCCTCCTGTCTAAATAGAAAAGAGAAAGATTCATACTCACACCTATACTTTTTATCATGTTCTCTTTGTGATGATAGATAGATAAATCTATCAGAAATTTCATTTGATACTAGATCATAAAAATTATTTCAAGATGGAAATTGAGTTCTTCTAATTTCTCTAATTCACTATGGGCATTTGTGTATTGATCAAGAGTCAAAATTAAAAAGAAAATAATCAATAATTACCTCAATATCAATCTCTGAAGGACCTAAGAAGAAGATGAGGGATTCATCTCTTGAATGCTTTCGTAATTAGTGGAAAACTCAAAATCATTGGATCATTTATTTTTATAGAAAGGTCTTTATTACTCTTGCATGTTTCTTCTCCGAGGATTCTACTTCAGGATAAAGTCAATCTATGGATGGAAACTCAAATTTTATGATTTCTTCATTATCTACCAATATGTAAAGTTAAATTTCATTAGAATAATATAGAAGAGAATAATCATGAGTGAAATTGAAGCTCCTTTGTAGAATTAAAAATTCATGGTACGAAGAATCATTAGAATATACTTTTGGAAAATGTATCTTCTCCTCCTCACTAATGAGTGTCTCAAGCTAATCATACTTATCTTGCATAGCCACAACATAGGTTAGGATTTCAATATTGAGTTGAAGGTCCATAGTTACTTCTATAACTCTCAAAATCCTTTGTATGTATTCCTTATTCAAAGTTTTCAGCTCCTCACCTCCATAAGTAAGAAAATCATAAAGAGGAAGAGAAACACAAAATAATGTTTTAAGTGTTTTAATCCGTAGTGTAGAATCTAATTTTTTTCAGGAGATTCCTCTATTAAAATAAATCTATCTTTTCTTACCAATCGTAAGGATTCATTGTCATTTTCTTGCAACATTTCATACATTTTTTCACACTCCTTATCAAATGATTAGACTCTTGATGATCAAAAGGTGCAATCCTGATTTTGTTTCCTTTAGTATCACTCCTTTTGAAGTGAAGCCACAAAGATATAATGGTAGGTTCATTGGATGAAACAATTTTCTCTAATCTAGATATCCTTTTTGTTGTTTCTTATTCCTTTTTGTAACTTGTGTAGGAGTTTCAATGACCTTATTTAATTATGTTGGTTACATATTTTAACTTAATAGAAAATACTTCTTTATTTTGTGAGAATTCATACCTTTGTAAAAGCTTGTGGAGAATGGTGACTATTATAAAACTTGGATGCCTTGATATTTGTATTCTTCATTTTCTTTGTTAATTTTTGATGTTTAAAAACAATATCTAGACATCATCTTCTAGTAATAACATGATGTGAGAAATGAATGTGACATAAATTCATTTCTTAGTAGAGTCACCTTATAATTTTAAATTCTTGCTTTCATATTTTATTTTTTTATTTTTTATTATTTGTAGATCGTTATAGGATGAAGGATAGATAAACCGCCCCATGTTGGGAAACAAAAAATTGTTGGTGAAATAAAGTATCGCAAGGAAAAACTAGTGGTTTTCACGAATATTCACAGGACTAGGTTCCTCCTCTTGGGAATGGAGAGGCTCCCATTTATTGAATGTATGAAATAATAAAATTTGTAGTGGACGTTAGATCGGGATCACATAGAAATATTCCATCAAAAGCTCGTGGAAAATTACTTGTATGGGATACAAGGGAGGAATTTTCTTTCACCTAGGAAAATTGGAGACAAAAGAATAAGGATAGGGTTAAGGTTGTGAATATGCACTTAAATATTTTTAAAAGCATTAAAAATAAGTATTTCTATATTAAACATGAAAGAAAATAAATTTATAATCAACAATAACATTAACAAATCAAAGACACAAGGTTTAATTGATTTATTCCTCAAGGATACAAAGTTCCTTCTTGGATGTTCAAGATTACAATGCTTACAAATTTAAAATTAAGAAGTTGAAGAACATAGACAATAAAATAGAATAAGTTTCTCCTTTCTTGTAGTAGGAAAGAAATCTATCACCCAACCCCTTGGAAAGGAAAAACCCATCCCAATATATAAGCTGTACAATATGTCTTTTTCATTGAACTGGTTTTCTTGTACTGTTTAAGATTAGTGAAATAAAAATAAATAAAATGAGTAACACCAAGTATGAGAGGTGTTAATGTAACTATGAATGGGATGATAATGGATACTAGCGCGAAATAATAATCCTCCTCACAAAGTGAGCTTGGTGACTTGCATAATAAAGATGACTTAACATAAAAAGGATTGGTAAATAGATGAGTGGGTTAGTTTGACAATGTCAGTCTTGAGAAGTGAAAAATTCCCAAGATGGATCTTAACCCAATTTTTGATAAAGATAAGTAATATAAATGATGTATTTGATATAATGCAACAAAATATGAGATAAAATAACAAGCTAAAATGACAGGGATAAAGTACAAAATGTAGATATGATCTAAATAAGTGTAAACTAAATCAAACTTGGGTAGGCCGATGGTGAACTATGACTACAAGGCCTAATTGACGATGAATTGAGAAAAAAATTCAAACAATGGCAAAAATGTAGATCGAAAGCCTTAAAGGTAGATGCGGAGATGGTGACAAGGTGAGATGAAAACAGAACACTGCAAGAGATCCTGGACCTAAATATGAAAGAAAGGATGCAAGAAAATTATAAAATATGATAGTAGATGTAATGAATACTCATTTAGACGATGGATATCAGACTAAGTCAATGGTGACTAGAGATCATAAAACATATCTAAGGTGACAAAATGGAAAAATGATAAAAACTAATGATATGAAGGAATGGATGCTCAAAAAATAGGTAGGTGAAAGGTCTAGATGAAAGAAAATAAAATAGATGTAGAAATTGTTGATGGTAAGCTGGATATGTTTGACGATGACCATGATTGAATTGGGGTTTAATGGATGGAAATGGATGGGAATGATGATCTGCAGAGTGAGATTGAAGATAGATGATATAATGGAAAAAGAGAAATGAATAAAGAACCTGTAAAATTGATGGGGGTGATTGAGGGAATGAAAATGATGGATTCAAACATGCAAAAGATAAAAATAATCCAACTCTCCAAAGGTGGGGCACAATATCTCCAAAATATCTCCAAGATAGTGATAAATTTTGCAAAGACGAGTAAGAAACAAAGGCAAGATCACAAGAAAGATCGAAGTCTCAAAGTTGCATCCCTAAAAAATGAGGGGTATGATCATATTTATAGGGTTGATGGAGATTTGAATGGGCCGTCGGTGACTATAGAGATCCATCCATTTTGGTGGTGGAAGAGTGATGATCCAAAGACAATGGACCCTAGTGAGGCGGGATTAGGGTTTTGGGTGGTAAGTACGGGTTAGGGTTGCTTAGGATGGATAAAAGGGTAGGTGAGAGATGGAAAATATTAAATAAAGGAAAATGGGAGGTGAAATTATTAAATGAAGACCTAGGGATGGTAAATAGAAACATTTAGGGAAGATAAATGGATTAGATGATGATTTAGGATTAATTAATGGTGATTAGGGATGATTAGGGAAGAAATTTTAATGGTGTGATTAAGATGGGATTAAAGGGTGTAAATAACAATTAAAGGGATGAATATATTTTAGGAGGGAAAGGGGGATTTAAATGGGAAGAAATGTATGTATTTCAACAATGATGATGAAGGGGAGTGAACACGGGGTGAAGGACTAGTGATACCAAAAATTGGTGTCTACATTTTCCCCTTTTTGTCGAGTGGTTTGTGTTGGATAAGCCATGAGACAAAAAAGAAGTGATAGAAGAAGATGATGGAGGTGTTCCCCCTCTAACTAGAGACTGATGATAGAAAGAAGAATTGATCATGAGTTTGAAAGATATAAATGACGAGATAAGAGGGTGGAAAGGATGGGAAAATGAGAAGATATTGGAGAACATGCCCCAAGTGGAGAAATACAAAAATAAAAAACAATAATATGGCAAAAATTTGGGAATCAATTCGGTAGGGAATAAAGTACAACCTCAATGGAGATGAAGAAAATGAATTTTAGACACGTGAGTTGGTTATAACCAATTCAATATGGAGGGAATCCAATTGTAATCCACCGAGATGGATGTTCAATTTGTGGGAACAATGGGTTAAATATAAACATCAAAATATGCACAACAAAATGGAGGGGGAAAAAGTGAAGTTGATATCCGTCATAAATGAGGAATAAAAGGAATGTGTCTAGGTGGGAAAAGGATAAAATATGGCCACAATGGTGGACATAGGATGACATAAATGTTCATATGAGGGAAACAAATATGATTGCAAAGCGAGAGGATGTATACTATAAAGAATGTGAGATAATTTTGAGGGAACAAAAATAGAAGAAAAGATAATTTGGAAGAAAGAAAAGGACAAAACATCTATGATTAGGTCGATGGTGACTTGAGATAGTTGGCAGAGACTAGGTTAGATTGATAGTGACGAGCCTATCGACACGACTGTGGTCTGCGGAATATATAAAATGTGGTAGCAGCCAATGGAGCTCATTTGTACTATGTGACTTGATGATCGAGATCTCTGAGTGAAAGAGAGATTTGAGATTTTGAGTGATATGGAGGCCAGTGGAGCAGCAAGGAAGCACTAGAGGACTCAGAGGATGGTAAAGTCCTAAGTTATAGCCTAATTTTAAAGTTATATAATTAATTTTATTTATTTTTTGTATTTTTCTTATATTTGAGTTTGGCATCAATGGCGGTTGTCGATGATTGTACATGTTTTCTATCGGTTGGGGTAAAAAAGAAATGACGTAAGGCTAGACAATGTCGATCATAATAAGGTCAACATCAACTGGAATTAGATGTGAAAATTTTGATGTTTGATGAATGATTGGCTTAAGTGGGGATACTAATGATTGGTTGTTTGATGGGTTTTACAGGTGAGAGATACATTGTATCTCCGAGATAGAGTTCCAAAATTATATGATAGGATCCAAGGTGATGTGGTGATGCAGAGTTAGACCACTTAGTCACTATGGGGTTGGTTGGATTTTGACACTACCGGAGGATTCATAGAGATGTGGGTTTGATGATCACATTGATTGGTAAATGGGATGCAAGTATAGAAATTTTGGTTCAGACTAAGGAGATGATAGTCACACTTGAGGATGCACTGTATATTGAGGCTTTCGATACTAGTGGAGCTAATCGAATCTTAGAGGAGACTAGGTGTGCGACACGTCTATTTGGAGTCGGTGCCCTTTAGATCAAATTCACATCTAGGGATTTCCATATAGATGCATGATATGAGTGTGGGTATCGAGAAGCTGTGATTGATATGTGTGGTTATGATGGCTATCTCATGCTATGCACTTCCAAATTCTGGTGGAGTGATATTTTCATGGATAATGATGGGGTTGCTTGCAGATATAGTAGATCATAGGATAGTGTTTTCATTTGGTGTAGCATTATTGGCTCAGGTATACCATGATATTTGGATGTACTTGACGGAGAGGAGGTCAGGATTAGATGTTGGGTTCCTATTACACTACCGGGCCTACATGCATATTACTTTGATAAATCCACCAAGGATTCCATAGGTGGCAGGAGACCACATTGAGCTAGCAAATCAATTCTTGAGATGGATAACCAACTAGGATTATGGAAACAAAGGAGAGAGGGGAGGATTTGTACATAGATACATTAACAACGTTGTATGTGGATAAGATCAAAGGAATTCTATACCAATATTTTCCCACATGAAGAGGGATAGATATTGAGAAAATATTGATGAGGGGAAGATATGGGATGAGGCAGATTATATGGTTGCAAGGGAGGAGGCTCGAGCTGATGGAGGTAGTATAGTTTCCAAGAGTGATGGGATAGTTTGACATCCCCAGAAAGTTATAGGAGAACCTATTAGATATAGGTGAGATGAGGTAGAGAGGGAATTTCCTAGTCCTATGATGGCTGATCCATTAGATGAGGTAGGAGAACCTTGGGATGAGGATGATGACGTAGGTGTAGGAGTTGGATTTTTGAATGGATGAATGAGGCATGGGAAACCCAAGTGGAGAAGTAGATAATCAAGGAAGGAATAGATGAGGAGGATGAGGAGGTGCCGAGTGGGAGAGGAGGATGTAGCACCTGGAGGTGATGAGGGTGGAGATGGAGGGATAGTGGTGGATATAGACCGCCTATGTGTGGAATGATATGTATCACAACAATAGAGAGATACAACGTGCTAAAGAGAGAGAGAGAGAGAAGCGAGATCGGGGGCACAACTCAACCAATGCTATTTGGGAGCACGTTTAGCATGACACGGTCGAGTGAGACCCGAGCCTTGACGAAGGAGATGATGGTTAGAGATATGTACAAGCACCTACCCCACAGGGGAAATATTTGAGATTTTAAAATGTTTAGTTAATAGATTTGGATGATGTACAATTTTGAGATAGAGTCCCTAATAACCTATCACAGATGTATTGAGATATTTTGATGACGAGATATCGATAAATGATTTATCATGGGTTATTATGTGTTTTGTGTTTTTTATGTGATGGATATATGTATGGTTGATTTAGATATTGAATTATGATTATGGTTTGATGATATCATGTATGTATTAAATAGATGGTTAAAATATGGATTTTTAAATGTGATGTGATGATATATGTGAGTAGATTACACGGATCTACATGCTATTAGAGATATATGCTATGATGTTTATGTGATGGAAAAGAGAAATGCTAGATATAGATGATACGGTATACACATTTGTGAGATAATAATGAGACATATGCTATTTCAAAAATTAAAATAGATGTGATGGATTTAGAAAAATGTGTAAATGAGATGATTATACTATGGATAATATGTTATGGATAATATGATTATAATGGATGTTATAACAATAGAGAACAAAATCCCCATTTATGTCATGTCGCTCTACAAAATCCCCTCTTCCTTTAGAGATAAGATTGAAAGGATTCAAAAAATTTTTTTATGGCAAGGCATGGAGGAGAAGTTCAAATTTCACTTAGTGGCTTGGGACAAGGTTTGCACCCCGAAGTTTATGGGAGGTCTGGGTATAAAAGATATTGAGAAAATGAATGAGGCCCTCATTGCTAAAATGGGCTGGAGAATGTTGTCTGAGGAACAACCCTGGATTGATCTAATCAAAGCAAAATACCTAAATCATCAAACTGTGTTCTCTTTCCTACAAGATGAGCACCTCCCCCATGGTTCCATTTTTTGGAATAATCTGGTCAAGAGTAGAAATTTCATCAAGCAGGGTAGTAAATGGAAAGTTGGGGATGGTAGGGATATAAAATTCTGGGAGGATAATTGGTTTAATGGCAATCTCATGGATAGATTTGGGATTGTTAAGGACAGTCTTATAAGCAAGTATGGCATTAAAATCAAGGACTATATTGAGGGAAACGGTACCAGCAAGAATTGGAAAAAACTTACTGTGGAGCGAAAGGATCTGATGCAAATTACTTCCTCCCTTCAAGATCAGTTAGATCTTATTCCATTAAGTCAGTTGGATTCCAAGGATGAGCTAGTTTGGAATAATTCCATTGACGGAAATTACTCTGTCAAAACTGGATATAATAATTTCTTCCACAGTAGTCAAACAGAGTTCAATTGGAATAAGATTTGGATGACTGAATTAACTCCTAAAATCAATTTTTTCCTTTGGCTGGCTATCAGAGGCTAGGATTCTTACCACTGACAACCTGAAGAGAAGAGGGTTTATAATCCCTAATAGGTGTCATCTTTGTAAGAAAGATTCTGAGGATATCAGCCACCTGTTCATACATTGTGAGTATGCTACCAGAATATGGAGTTTTTCCCTCTCTAAATTTGAAGCTCTCTGGGTGGTGCTGAAGGATCTTAATTAGTTATGGACTCAATGGAACCCACCCTTTAGGCATTGTGTTGTCAAAAGGATCTGGGAAGCTGGTTACCCTCATTTAATCTGGAGGATATGGAAGGATAGAAATGATATTATCTTCGAAATAAGAAGCAAAACTATAAACTTAGTATTGGTAAAATTTTTAATGGTATCAAAGAGAACATTGCTAGATTTAAACCCCCCAAGAACAAGAGATATCCAGAGAATGAAGAATACATCTTATCCAATTGGCAGATTGGAACTATCAATAGTCGGAGCAATCCTGGGAATAGCATTGATAGATCTTTGATTAAATGGCATCCTCCTGATTTTAATTGGTATAAGTTGAACTTTGATGGGGCCTCTAAGGGGAACCCTAGGATTGCGGTAGGTGGAGGAGTGATAAGGGATCATAAAGGTAATATGATTGCTGCGTATGCTGGGAAAATGGGAATTCAAACTAATCATTTTTCCAAAGCATTATCTGCTCTATGGGGCTTGAGAATTGCCCAGACTCAAAATATACAGAACCTCATTATTGAAGGAGACTCCCTGAATATCATTAATCTCCTTAAACAGTGCTCATCTCTAAGTTGGAGCATCAAGGATTTTATCTCGAGTCCATAAACATTTGTCAAACATTCAATAACATCGGGGTCATGCACACTTACTGGGAGGGTAATAAATTGGCGAATCTTGGTAAATTATGGCATTAATGTTAATCTTATTGTTTGGGATAATATTAGCATCCATAAGCAGCTTAAAAACAACATTCATGTGGATTTCTATACACAAGCAAAATCTTTAGTTGAGTTATGATTATTGGGTGTGGATCAGCATCAATAAAACCCCCACACGTATTGACTTAAAAAACATGATTACGTAAATCTGTCAAATAATCAATATAGAGTGAAGTATAGGGGAAATCAAGTGGAGTTACATTGATTTAAAAATCGCGCATGTGGGCTGCACTGTGGCTGCTAAAAGTTGGATACATGGCTCCACGAAACCGAAGACAGTAGTAATGTGACTAATGACAAGGAGCAGACTAACAAAGAGGCCATTTTTCTCACATGCAATTTTCCGTGAGCTCGATCGGCAGAGCACGTAGACGTTCGTGGGAAAAGCAATGGCTACCATTTCCTATTTTACGCGGATTACAATAGTAAAAAGCACATTGGTTTCAGTGCTCTCAGGGATTTGGGAATTTCTGCAAAACAAGCGATTACGCCACAGTGAAGATGGGGGGTCCTCCTTGTCAAATTGAGCCTAGTGCGGACCCGGACTGGAAGGATAATATTGAGCTATGGAGTATTCTCAGCAAGGGTGGCATCACCAACTTCATAGAGAAGGTTCAAGGGCATGATCAAAGCATTTCTGTGTGTTTTGCGAAGGATTGGAAGGAGCGGACTGTGGAATATGGGGGGCAGAAGATCTTGGTCAACAAGGAACTTATTGCTGAAGCGACCGGCCTTGGCATGGAGGGCTACCATTTTTTCAACAAAAGGGTTGACAGAGATGTTGAAGAGAGGAGATTTGTGGAGGGATCTGAGAAGCTGATATATGTTACAAAGACCTGCTTATTAGCTCAATCCCTCGCCCTATGATGAGGTTACTCACATGATGATACGGTTCATCTCCTTGGAAGGAAGGTTTGTCACTGTACCTGCTAAGCACCTTATCTTTCTTAACCACTTCCGTAGGAATCGCATGGTTTGTTTCCCCCATTACTTGCTGAACTCTCTTGAGCGCTCCATTTTGGAGTTTCAAAAGCATACCCGGGTGGTTCCTTTACACCAGGGGCTTATTTTGCTGCTGCATAAATGTTGTCTCCTCAAATACCCTGGCCTCCCATCCTCTCCTAGCGTAATTCTGCTGGCCTCTGTTCTGCTAGCCCCATTTCTCCTTTCTGCCCCCGCCACCGCTGCTGTCTGTCACCCCCCGGCCATTTGTCCGGGCTTCTTCTTCCATTCCCCCTACTGCTGCTCCCGTCCCCCACTTCACTTCCACCTCAGCCAGGCCGGTCACCAAGGCTTCTAGAAAGCTTAACCTTGAGACTCTTGCTATGGAGAAGGGTCCTCATGAAATTGAAATTGCACATGACCTACTGAACATTAGCAGTGCCAGTCCCCGGGATGTGCATATGGAAAGCTCTTCAAAAAGGCTGGAAGCCTTAGAGGCTGATATGAAATTGTTGAAGGATGAAGTTAAGAACTTGGCAAAACAGAAGGTAAGAGGAAGGAGGAGGAGATGGATATTGATAACAACCAGATTGATGATATATACAAGAAGTTGAATTCCTTAGACTCCCGTTTAGGGAAGGCCAAAACTCGTCATGACTACAATATGGCCATCTTCAGTGCGATTGAGGAGTTCATTGAGCAACATGTCAAAAGTGTCTCCAATCTCAGCGGAGTTCCGGCAACACTTTGGGGCAATGATAAGGAAAGAAAAAGGACCATTGATCAGCTGGATAAGACTGACGCTGCCCACATGACAACTTTGGGTATGTTCAAATCCTGGAAGAATATCAAGACCAGCATCGACAAAGCTACCAAGAAGTAGATGTTGGTGCTTTTGCTGTACTTGTTTGTTTTTCTGCTATTTTTCGCGGTCTCTTTACTGCTTTTTTGCAGTGTTTTTGCTGTTTTGTCTTGTTTGGTAGCTATTTTTGGCTACTTTGGGCCTCATTGTCACATTTGGATTCTGATCCTTTATTCTGGCTCCTAGGCCATCTTTTGTACTCAAGGGTATAGTCCCTTTCAAAAAACTATTTGCCAATAATAAAAAAAAACAATAGAGAACAAAGGGATGATATAAAAGTAAATTAGATGTGAGAGGAGGATTGTGACTTGATAGGAAGTGATAAAAATATAGGAATGAAATTTTGTTGTAGTAAGAAGTGCATGGAGGATTGTTGCTCTAAAATAGATTAGAGGTAAAAATAAAAGAAACCAAACAAGGAAATGTACTTGCAGCCAATAGTAGGTGTTAACACATAACCAACAATAGTTAGTTATTCTAAGGATCATGAGGAAAATATGGAAGATGATCTTATAAAAATAACATCGACACGACAAAGGGGTTTAGATGTAATGTGTACACGGGAAGAAAGGTTCTCCATAGGTGGTTGTCCTAAGTCTCGACACATCTATAATAAATATGGTGCAAATTGATCAATGCAATAAGTTTTCTATGGATGAGAAAGTTGATCAATGCGGGAATATTTCTTAAGCGTGTTCTGTTGAACTTTATTATTTTTCTTTTGTTTATTTTAAAAGGCCAATCAATGTGGGAAGACTTTCTTTGCAATTATATAAGATAGTAGCCGTCCTTCATGGAAGTTCTCTACATTTATATTTTTTCTTTTGGATTTTTACTATTTTAGATGGAAGGATATATGATAGTTTTTCTTTGAGGAGCATTCTATATTTTCTAATTTTTCTTTATATGGACAAATATCCTTCGAGAGAGCAGTATGTTTTGGATAAGATATAATTTAATATGAGCATCCGAAATTTTGAATTTTATGGGAGAGCTAGGGATAGCTAAGTATACCACTTAGGAGGGCATGTTAGACATACATGAGAAACCTATGGACCCTTAGCATGGTTCTAGTAGGTAAATAAGAATCATATGGATGTAATGATTATGGGGTTCCCACATAGAAGGAGGAACTTATCCATAAGGAAAACTCTATGAGTAGATCCATCGTGCCCATATTTACGGTCCCAGATGAGAAAGTGATGGTAGAACACTTGAAATAATCGAGTGATGATAAAATGATGGTATTGAAAGGAATGTAGATTGATAAGGCAAATGAGGTCAAATCCCCATTGTGATAAATGCCAAATATCTTGAGATGGCTATAAGACATGGATAACAATGCGAATGATATTAGATTGGTATTGACATTTAACACATTTCTTAACATATTCACAATAGTCTTGATTTAGGTAAGGCTAATAATAGCCTATTCGAGAGAATGCACTTGGTGAAGACCAAACCACTAAAATGTCCACCACATATAACATCATTGACTTCTTAGATAGTGCAGATAGATTCATGAGATTTAAGGTATCATTGAAGGACATCGTCAAACTAAAGTTTGTAGAGGATTCCACCAAAGATGACATAACAGTTGTCATGTTGAAAAAATGACCCCCACCATTTTTAAATAGGTTGGAGAAGATGGTGGAGTAGGAAAAATAATCAAAAATTTGAGCATACGAGATATGATAGATTAATGTTAATATGATTGATGTGAGGAAGATCATGGACATGAGATGGTTTATCAAGGATAAGAACGGAAAATAGAAAGATTAGATTCCTTTATTTCCCATGGGATGAGATATACGAGGGATGTCATGGTGTCTACAAATATATTAGATAAACGTGGGATTGTTTGTATGGTATATAAGTCGAAGGCTTTGAGAAGAAATTTGAATATATCCTTATATTTGTTAAAGATCTCATTTTCACAATGATAGATGCCCTTGAATTGGTTTATGGTAAGATGAGAATCAACATAGATGTCAAGGATTTGGATGCCAAGAATAACATCAGTTTCAAGATCCAAAAAGAGGGATTTATACTCAACCATGTTGTTAGCGCACTCAAAGTTAATTTTATAGGTGAAATGGATAGGAGTATCCCAAGGAGGAATGAGAATGATGCATGCACCTCCACCTTTCGACGCTTAGATACATCAAAGAAAAGTGTAATTTTGAGGAGAGAAAATTTATGATCGATAGTATATATATATATATATATATATATATATATATATATATGGGAATCAATCATGAGGAAGATGGTTATGAAGAGGGTACTTGGCTAGTTGGTGAGAGATAGCTTCACCCTTGATTGATTTTGAGAGATAAATTCTAGGTCAAACTCAGTCATGAGCATGAGAAATCAAGTGATGCACTCATTATGATAAGGCTTAGATTGCATTGTTTTAAGAATATCAAATATAGTGATGACATAGGTTTTATGATTAAGAAGATAATGGTGAAGGTTGGAGGTAGTGAAGAAAAAATCACAACAAATAATTTTAACTTCAAGTGTAGCGAGTCTCGTAATCATGAAGGGTGTGAATGATATAGTAGAAGGCCTACTCTCTACCCTGATCATCATGGTGTGCATGTATGGAACCCAAATCATGGTCGATGTGAGATATATAGAGATAGAAAGGATCCACCTTCTAAGGAGGTGTAAGCACAGATGGAGATAGAAGATAATGCTTAAGGTTCTCAAAGGATTTTTGGAAATTATCATCTCAGTTAAATTGAATGTCTTTGCAAATAATATGGTGAAAAGGTTGGCAATAATCCAAAATTTGTGAGATGAAAATACATCTTGATTGAAGTCATCCTTGAAGACTATGAAGTTTCTTTAGATTAGAATGAGGAGGCATCTCAAGAATGACCTTGATTTTAGTGGGGTCAAATTCAATACCCCTAATAGAAACAAAGAATCCAATGAGCTTTCCAGTTAGCACTCTAAACACACACTTGGCTAGATTGAGATAGAGGAAGAAGCAGATAAGATGCTCGAGAAAGGACCTCTAGAACATAAAGGTGATCGTTTTAATGGTTGAATTTAACCAAGAGGTCGTCAATTTATTCCTCGGCGTTTTTATGGATGAGATTATAAAAAGTGTAAGTCATGGCTCATTGATAGGTACCTCCGGCATTTTTTAAACTAAAAGGCATGAAGTGATAGAAAAAATTCCCCGAAGGAGTGATAAAATAGGTCTTATAGTGGTCTTCATGTGAGACTAGGATTTGATTGTACCAGAAAACCCATCCGCTAGAGAAAACATCTTTTGGCTAGTAATAAGGTCAACGAGTTGGTTGATATTGGGAAAAGGAAAGTCATCTTTAGAAAAATCAAAGCTTAAATCTCGAAAGTTTGGTACAGGATGCGGAGATTTCCATGAGATTTAGTGATGGGAAAAATATTGGAAACCCATTGCTAAAATAAGGGGTTGTAAATACTCTCTAACAAGGAGGGAAACTTGAGGGTGCATGCGACAAAGCTTCTACTTAACCGACTTAACATCATGGAAGGTAACGATTTTATGGAAAAATATGGAAGGATATAGGCTCGATATGTTGACGTACAACCATGTGAAATATTGACTACATCTAGAAAGAAATGTGGTGAAGAACTGAAGCTCCTGTGGATTAAGGGATTGACCCACTTTGAGGATGTGGGGTTGTTACAGAGTCCCAAAGGTTGATATCGATGGCGGATTCATTGAGAAGAGTGGATGTGTCTTGTAGTAATGTCTTATGAAGATAATAATATTCTATCCCCATATAAGCAAGGTTGGATTCATTGTTAATGAATTGAAGAATGTCAATGGTAGGATAATATTCCTCTACCATATCGAAAGCCGAAGAGGAATGACCTAGTTACATTTTCAAACTGATAAGTGAGCAGCCCCAAAGTGATTGTGGAGATTAAAAAATGATAGAGGAAATGGACATGGTGTCATCTGTATCCATAGGTTGATGGGATGGAGAAGATGGGGGATCAATGTCCATAAGAGCTAAAGATGGTGGGAGAGGGTTAATAAATTGTTCTTTAAAACCTAATCCAAATTTTTCATGGGGCTTGTGAGATTGGTCAATGAAAATATTGTGCATGCATATTCATAAGGTCCCATTCCAAATCCTTTCCATTTGTAGTGATGGAGATAAAAAAAAAAAAAGGATTTGTTATAAATAAATTCAAAGTCGTTATTATAAGGCTTAGTGTGTGGTTGAGTATTGATGTGAGATGTAAGGTGATCGATGCCACTATGGATGAGATTGGATTGAAGATGAGGTGGTCCAAGAGGAATGATATCCCCAACATTAGGTTGATACATTGGGGATTTATTAGGTTTACCAAGTCAATGATGTGGGAAAATCATTAAGGGTGAGGAAATGATACTCCCTCAATGAGAAATGATCCATCACTTTTTCTATAGATTCATCATTAAGAAGCTTATATGTGGAGATGGATGAGTTGGTGGATTCTTGAAGAATATTTTTTGGGCATGAACATGTTATTATAATGATAAGTCATGTGACATGATTTGAATGGAGGAGTTTCTATGGGGAGAGTTAATTATCTTCCCCTCATGTTCATATTTGATACATCAATGAAGGGTGGAAGGAACACAATGCATGGCATGAATCCATGGTCATCCAAGTAGGATATTATATTAGAAATCTTCTTCTATGATATAGAAGACCTCAAGGAAGATTTTTTTACCAACACGGAGATAACATGAATAAATGTGCCAAAAGAAGGGGAAACAATGTCATTGAATGTGTGAAAAATTGTGGGTGATTGGGTGACAATAGAATTAGGAGCTTGAGATAATCAAAAGTGTCGGATGAGATGATTTTATGCCATCTCCATTTTTGATCATATAAATTTGGATGAATGTGTCATTGATACACACAATGATGAAAAGTGGAAGGCCATGGTATTTGGGTGAGAGGTCGGAATTTTGGAATTTTCAAAAGATATGGCGGTAGAAGAAAAAAGTGCTCCAAAAAGGGTGGTAAAAGGATTAATGTCATCACTAGGGTTAGAGATACACTTTAGATCTTTGATAAGATCTTGTCTATGATGGGGCATATTTGGATGACCTTATAGCGTGGCATCTTGATTGGGGCTTGATGAAGTTTTTTCACAATAATTTGTTTAATAGAAGTCGGCCATGGGGAAGCTAAGATGGATACTTTGGATTTTGATGAAGAAGGGAGTTGATTATGCTCCTAGAGAGAGCAATGACAACAAAATTTGAATTAGATCATGTGGATGAGATCGAGTGACAATCGAATGACATTGATAATGTGGGGAGGAACTTCTTTAGGAGAGGTTGGGTTCGGAGGAGGAAATGTGACGAAGGTCCGAATGAATAAGGAGACTTAGAGATCTTGGTAGATGAAGATTGGGGTGGATAAGTGAGATTGGTAAATAGAATAGGTTGATCCCCTTTGATTAGAATATCATCCTCTTCAATGATATTATGGATGATAGTTTGGAGGGCCTTACAATGTTTGGTATCATGTCCTGGGGTATGATGATATGTGAAAATGATATTATAATCAAACCATGAAGGTCTAGGCCCACGTGAATCAAAAGACTTAATGGGGGAAGGGTGATTATAGATGCTTGAAGTAAGCGTTGGAAGATTTTTGTGTAGGAACCGATATGAGGTTTTGAAGAAGAGGTTATAGATGAAGTGGATTTGAGGATTATAGATATTCCATGAGGCTTTATGGGAGCCTTTGATTATGTCTTGGACTTAGAAGAAGAAGGAGGTGATTGTGACTTGATTTTAGTTTTGATGATTGGTGACTTAGATGGCTTGGATTCTGATTTGACAATTGGGGATGTGGATGATTTTGAAGGGGATCAGATTTTGAAGAAGGATTAGATTGTTTTGAATTGGATTTGTTTATAATAGGGGTTTTAGATAAATTACATGAACTTAATATGGATGGGGATTCCCTAAGAGTGATGATGTGACATTAGATTTCTTAGGAGGGTTAGTCTTGGGAGGAGTGAGCTCTAAATTTTTGTGTGGATGTGTGAGGGATTTTGAATGGGTATGCCAAGGTTCTTAGAATTTGGTTGTGAGGATTTTTCTTTGGTAGGAATAATGATGATTTTAACTAGGGGGTATCTAAAGATAGAATAAAGTTATGTGGATTGTGTTGTAGATGGGGATATTGAAGGTGGAAGTGGTTTCATATGATGCACTTAAAGAGATCAAGAGGGGTTGTAGATTGTATAGGTATTGGATTTTTTAGTGTAGGAATGATTGGACTTGTAGATGGGGTGAGAGTATCATTTTTGGTTATATTAAGTGGGGATGTCTGTGTAGTATATGTTTCAAGGATGGTATGGATGTGGATATAGATTCAAATGTTGATGTGGGTATGGTCATAGTAGTAGATGTGGTTGATGTGGAAGTGGGTGTGGATGTAGGAATGTGTGATGAATATGTTAAGATGGGTGTTGGGGTAGATATAGGTGAGGGAATAGATGTAGTAGTTGGAGACATGGTAGATATGGATGGGGAAGTAATTTTAATTGAAAATGATTTTGATGTGGTAGTTATGGATATAGTTTTTGATATAATAAATGTAGATGTTGATGAATTTATGGGCGTGGGAGAAGAGTTTGAAATAGACATGGGTGTAATGGATGATGAGATGATGGGCATAGGTGATGGTGTTGGTTCTTGGTTTATAGTATTGATTGTATGGGAATTAGGTGTTTGAGATGTGAAGGTGGAATTTGATTAGTTAGCGGATGATTGGGGAAAGGTTGTTTGAAGACATCGAGAGGCTAATTAGGTGGTGCATTAGGATTATCTACTTGAAGGTCACCATGATCTATAATTTTTAGACAAGGTCTTACAAAGTTCCACACTTCTCAATGTTAGGACCATGGACTTAATGATATTTACAATAATGCTCCTCATGATACCATGTTGGTTTGGGTCATGAGTCATCAAAAGGTCAAATGGGAGGAGTTGAATAAGATGGATTGCCATCAACTTGTCAAATATTGAACTATAGGATTCCCTGAGAGGGGTATAGTTAAGAGGCGGTCTAGGAGACCTTTGTGGAGGTTTTGTGTGAGAAGTAGATGTGGAGGAAGATTTGACCATGATGGCATTGGTGACATTTTTAGATTTGTCACCATGCATGAAGGACTTAGTAAATTTGGGTTTGGTCTTGTTTGATTGAAGTTTGAGGTGGCCTTGCTCAAGGGCATGAAGTTCAAGTTTATGAGCCATGGTGAATTCCTCTTTAAAGGTTTGGAATGATTATATTTGAAGAGTAGAGGAAATATGCTTCACATAATCCGTGATAAAAAATTTATTAGTTAGGTCTATGAAAGGGATAATGATAATTGATTATTTGTGGCACACCATCACGAGAAAAAAACTTGTGATAGACTCATCATAAAATTATCTAATGGCGTAGAGGTATGTGATAGTGATTGAGAAGTGTTCTAGGAATAATTGTGCAAGTTGGGTGAAGGAAAATAATGAATGTTGGGGAATGTCATTATACCAATCCAATACAAGTCCGGCTAACGACATGGGGAATGTATGAAGCATAAGGTCTTGATCATGAGAAATGAGGTAGCATGCATGCCTAAAGGCACAAAGGTATTGTTGTGGATCCTCCTTGCTATTGAACTTAGAGAATTTTAGGAGCTCCCAATGTGGGGGATAAGGCTTAACAGGAACCAAAGGATTGATGGGTTTATTGCAAATCTACTCATATGAAAAGGTGGTTTTGGATCCCAATGTAACAACTTCAAGATTAGCCATTCTACTTAATACAACATGCATGGGATCATTGGATGCATGGGGATGAGAATTTGAAGGATGTGGTTGTGGAATATATGAAGTAAATGGGTTAGGTTTAGTAAGGGTTTAATAGGTGTGAGGATGAGTAGGTGTTTGTGGAAGTGTTTGATAAGGGGGATGTAATTGAATGGTTTTGATTGAATAGGTTGAGATATAGGTTATTTTTGGGAGATGGGGATGTGGTAGGATTGATGAGATTTTGTTGGTTGTGTTTAGGATGAGTTGTGATGAGTAGGTAATAGATGGTTGGGGTGTTTGGGATGATTAGTTGGGAAGTATGTAACGAAAATCACCTCAAAGAGGAGGTTGATGGGTTTGGGTTGATTTAGAAGGATGAGGTTGTGAAGTGATCACATTTGCATGAACATGGGAAGTGGAAATAAGGGGTAAAGTTTGATTATGTTGTTTGGATGGAGGAGGAAGAAAATGAGATTCTTGTGATGATTGGATAGGGGCACTAATAACTATAGTGGATGAAGAGGTGATGGGGATATAAGAAGTGATAGTGGTGTTAATGCGAGAAAAATTAGGGGGAATGAGAACCACTAATTGAGTGGTTTGGTGATTGTGAGGGATTGTGGAGGAATATTAATGAGGATCAAGCTCATGTTGCGCCATGGCAAGTTTATTTATATCTATAGCAAGTAACACAACAACTAGTGATGCGAGGACTTTGGTGGACTCAAAATGAGAATGATAAGCATATATTTATTGAATAAGGGACCATCGATAGGGATCTTGGTAGATTTATGAAGAATGTAGTCATGAAGTGAAAATGGGTTGTAATGAAGGAGCTCTTAGAATTCTGTACCCCCATGAGGAATGCTAGGAGTCCCAAAATCTTCCACCAAAGTGGAAAATGGAGGTGTAGCTGGTCTAGATGGGACAAAATGATGATAAAAAATGGGTTGGTTTAAATATGGGTGCTAGGTTAGATGGTTTGAGACTCTTGAAGAGGGGGAATGGAAACAAAAGGTTGAGTAATTACAGAATAGGTGACCAAAGGGGTGGAAGAAATGATAAAAAGAGAACTCTTTTTTGGGAAACAATAGTGGAAGTAGGAATGTTGTTAGATGACATGGTTTGTTCCATTTTTCTTGCTTGAGAATGTGTAATAATGGGTAGGAAAAAAACAATAATACAAGAAATCATTTGGATTTTTTATTACTTCAAACAAGTCACATATTAGAGTTTTGATTATCTTGATTATTAAAGATGTGTGAAAAGAAAGTAAAATGGGCTCAAAGGGAACCTAAGAAATGACCAAACTATGGATGGTTTTGGGTTGTTTTGGATGAAGTCCTCAAAATACCCAAAGGTATGTGAGGGCTGAAGCTTTGATGAATACTTGGTATGGGGCCTCATATTGGGGCCTACCCTGACACTTCATGCACCGTAAAAATAGGGTGTTGGGTTCTTATCCAATATAATGATATCTAAAAAATAGTTTCCACCCGGGAGGAGAGGAGATGTTTAAGATGTGTAGTTTGGATGCGTATGTTACTGATGTGTGTGATAAAAGTGTATGTAAAAAAATTAAACTCCTAATGAGACTAGATTGTTGATAAAATATGAAGGTTATTTTAGATCCAAAATGAAGTGTTATGTTTGATGAAGACAATCAAGCAAGGAAAGGAAAAATGATGCAAAAGGAGAAAATAGAGAAAAATGAAGAATACCCGGATAACGCTTTTCCTTTCCCCTTTCATTTTTATTTTTAAAGCAAGCAAATTGATCCAAGAAAAGTAACCGAGAACGTAAGAAAACAAACAATGTTCCTACCTATGAGGTTAGTATAAGATGGATAAAATAAAATGAAAATGAAAAAAACTCACTAAGGAAGGGTGGGTCCCACCAAAGCAGCCAAAATGTTGAACCGATTTTCTTGTACCTTCTTGATTAGTGAAATCATAACAAATAAAATGAGTAACACCAAGTATGAGAGGGTTTAAGGTACCTTTGAATGGGATGATAATGGATATGGCGCGAAAATAAGTATGTTCCTCACAACAAGCTTGATGACCCGCACAACAAAGAGGAATGAACAATAAAAGGATTAGTAGATAGATGAGTGGGTTTCTCAACAAATTCAGTCGAGAAGTGAAAACTTCCTAGGATGGATTTGAACCCTCTTTTGATAAAAAAAGTAATATAAATGATGGATTTGATATAATACAATAGGATATGTGATAAAATAGAAAGCCAAAATGACAGAGATAAAGTAGAAAATGCATATATGATCTCGAATAAGTGTAAAACAAATCAAAATTTGTGGGTCGATTGTGACTGAGACTACAAGGCCTAGTTGATGGCAACTCAAATAGACCAAGTCAAATAAAATGAGAAAAATGTAGATATGAAATCTTTATAGATATATCTAGAGTTGGTGATGATGTTGAGATGAAGATGAGGTAAAAAGAGGAAAAATCAAGAGATATGGGCTTGAATCGACATAAAGTATGTAAAAAATTATAAAATGTGATAGAAGATGCAACATTGAATATTGATTTGGTCAACGGTGATCAAAATGAGTCGATGGAACCTAGAGATGACGAGAACAAATTAGAGGTGGTAAAAGGGTAGAATGAAAATATCTATAGATCTGAATGACTGAATTCTCACAAAATAGGGAGGTGATAAGGATGGATAATAAACAATAAAAAAATATGTAGACCGGGTTGACAATGAATGTATATAGTCGAAGGCAACTAGGAGTGAATTAGGGTTTTATGGATGGAAATGGATGGGAACCACCATATACAGAGTGAGATTGAAGATAGTTAATGTAGTGGTAGAAATATGAAATGAATTAAGAACCTACAAAATTGAATAGGATGATTGAGGGAATGGTAATGATGGATTCAATCTTGTAAAAATAGAAACAGGACTCTAAATTTACAAATGTGGGGCACAAGATATCCAAAATATCTCCAAGATAGTGATACCTATTGCAAAGATGAGCAAGAAAGCGAAGGTAAGATCGCAAGAAATATTGAAGTATCCAAATTTACATCCCTGAAAAATGAGGGGTATGCTCATATTTATAGGTCGAAAACAAATTGGATGGGTCACCTAAAACTATGGAGATTCGTCCCTTTGGGTAGTGGAAGAGTGATGAGCTCAAGACAATGCCCTAGTGAGGCGGGATTAGGTTCTTTAGTTGTAAGTACAGATTAGGGTTGATTAGGATGGATGTAAGGGGAGGTGAGAGATGGAAAATATTAAATAAAGGAAAATAGGAAGTGAAATTATTAAATGAAGACCCGGGGATGGTAAATAGACACATTTAGGGAAGATAAAGGGATTAGATGATGATTTAGGTTTAATTAATGTTCATTAGGGAATACATTTTAATGGTGTGATTAAGATTGGATTAGAGGTGTTAAATGAAAATTAAAGGGATGAATATATTTTAGGAGGGAAGGGGGATTTAAATGGGAAGAAAGGTATGTATGTGAATAATGACATCGAAGGGGAGAAAATGTGGGGTGAAGGACTAGCGATACAAAAAATTGGTGTTTTTATCTTCATCTACCCCCACATTCCTATCACTTGTGACCTTTCATGTTCCTATAGTAATAAAGATGACTATTTTTCCTAAAAATGAACAATAACTCTTACAATGAAAAATTAAAAGGTCAAATAAGTGAATAAAATGAAATAGTCTAAAAGTACATTCCCAATGAAGAATTAGAACATAGAGAGAGAAGGAAAAATATTTAGAAGAAGACCGTGATCAATTTAAGGATGAAGGAATTTCCGATGATGAAGAGGTAGCTCTTGGAGAAATTTGAGGAAATGTTACTTAAATGAACTCCTTTCCTTTGACTTCCTTACTAAAATGAGTTGTTGTGAGTGCCACCTTCTCTTCCTATGGAATGAAAACATAATCCAAAGCACTAATCCAAGTCTCAGGAATACCACCAATGGTCTTGCATTATGTGAACCAAACTTGATGATATCTTACGGTATTAGAGATGGAGCCTCTAATTTCCACGAGGGATTCCAAAGTATCCTCATTGAAAGAGAAAATACCATTTGCCTCTTTCTAGAACAATTCTTTGAAAGAATTTAGGAGATATTCCAAGGATGGTTTTTCACTAAGAGGAGGTGATATGAGATTTTCTACAATACTGCTAGAATTTTCCAAGATTTTAGATGCATGTTCTCCACAAGACTCAACTTCTAAGATAGAATAATTTATCATATCACACCTGTCACTCATATTTCATGACCAAACACGAGACAAATTTTCTAACTTAGATGTGAATCCATTCTTACTCACGAATGAGTGAGAATGAAGAAAAATAATCTCGACAACAATGGGAGCACACTATCCCAATGGGCTTTTTATTTCTCAATATCTTCCTTGGTCAATTACACCTTATAAAAAGTGGAAAGGGAAAATTTGAATAAAGAGAGAACCTCAAGAAATAATACCTTTCCCCTTTTTAGAACTAAACTCCTGATGGGAGAGATAACCTCTTCCAAAGGAAGGGACACTATATTAGGTTCTATGAATGATTGTACATGGGTAGTGTGGGTCCTACCATATTTTAATAGTTACTTTACAATCTACTTATTTTCTTGGTATGTTTGGTTTTGATATTGATCTAAAATCTTTTGTTGTGATATTATCGCTCAACTACCTTAGTAGCATATGGGTTGCAAGATCAAATCCTGTAACCCTAAGATAGGTGAAGGTGGGAAACTCAATGAATTAACTTCCATACTTCTTAATAAAATCGAATACTTGAGATGAGATTCTCCATTCATGATTTCCTTTAAGTAGCCTTATGACATACATAGTGAATGCATCATTCACCATGTAGAGAAGTGTGAGTACTTTACGGATATGTGAGTTGTCGGTATTTTTCATAAGAAGGTGGATTATATGGTACATCAGGTAATGAGGAGAGAATTAAGAAAGGAAATTTTGTATGTGAGGGCATACACCTGGTTTTAATTCATGGTGAAGTTATTGGAGGTAGGAAAATGCAAAAAAATATGATGAAGTTTATTACTTATTATTTTCTCCTAGTCAATAATTTGATCTATACGTGACCACTAGAATGAACTAATCCATCCAATCTTGTAAATAATTTTTAGTTTCTTATCCCATGAATCTATTCAGTTTAAAAATTACATTCAAGTATATTTATGAAATTCACTCAAGGAAAAATTCTTAGGGATCTAAGAAAGCTTCCTTACTCAAGCCACAAATCAACCACCAAGCCCGTATGTTTATGCTAGTTCCCATTCCCTGTAAGGAAAATCCAGAGTGATTATTACCATGTTATTATAATTAATAATTTGTAGGTATTGAGAAATAGGTTTTTTTGAGGACTGTAAGAATAGAATTTTCATTTGCTTGGATTATTTTGAAATAGGTGTCATAGTGTTTTGCACAATCTAGAACTAGCTCAATGTTTTGAATAGACAAAGGATGGCCACTTGCTTTGAGTATCCCTTTTGATACTTTTTTTTCTTCCACAGGTTCACAAGGCTCAACAACCATCCTTTATTTCAGATTTTACATGTCCATATGTGTGACATCACTTTCACCCACACTGCGATATTTAATATTCATTGTGGAAATTGGCTCTAAACCCGAATATTCGTCCTTCAAGATGTTGGGAAGTAGTGAAACATGTAGGATATGAATGATTCAATCATAATCTTGGAAATTTCTATTTTTAGTAGGTCCTCTTCTAGTTGTCTATTTTTAGTAAGTTACCAAAGTTTTCACTTTTCTTTGTTTATGATTTGCAAGGAGTGACAATGACTTTGGAAGTTTTCTTTTCTAAAACATACTATTTTAAGGTGAGTTTTCTGTCACAACTTACTTTAAGAAGGTGGATCTTTGGTGTCCTAATGGGATGAAACCAATCTCAAAAGTATATGTTTTTCAAAAGGATGCTTTGCTCCAATTTTAAAGGTTTTCAATTGCCATAACTTCACGAGATATGAAAAAGTAGGCGTAATGGATGGAATTTTCTTTTGGTGTTAACAAATTGTTTAGATAATTAATAAGGATGATATTATACTCCTTAAAAATGTGTTTTTAAGAGGACAATATTGATAGATTTTCAAAAAATCAGATACATGGTTTGGGATATAAGCAAATTTGCATTTTTAGGCATGAAGGTGTCGAAAAAATTCTGCATTATGTCTATGCAAAAACAGAGTTTTGGGGAGGATTAATGGTTTCAAATTTTTAAAAATGGTTAAGCGTGAAATATAAATCTTGTCTACCTCATTTTCAAACCTAAACTCACGTGTAACACTTATAATCTTAAATATGGTAAGTTAGGGGTTAGAGGTGGAGTTACATGCTAAAAATAGGGTAAATATGAAGAAAAGAAAATATGGGAGGTAAAGGACACTGTGCATATGGATTTTACAAGAGGTGTAGTGTGCTGATCGAGAATGAGATAAAAGGGGATTAAATTAGGGTCTTTGGGAGCTACAACTTGGTCCTTTATGTGACCACGAGATAAATGAGGAGAGGGAGTAAATTTTAGTATCCCTTTAGTATCTAAGACAATGTGATGGAGAGAGATAATCCTGAAAACATTTTGATGGTGCCTATGCACATGAGAGGAGACATGGTGAGCTAAGACCAAGTTTGAGCCTTTGTAGAAACAAGTTACAAGTGTTATGTGATAGAAACACACAAAATAGGGGGAAATTTGGTGTCCATTATGTCCCCTTACACCATGGAATAAGGTAAAATGGATATACAAGGAAGAACAATACACTAAGGGTATTTGGGGTTATGATTTTGGATTGTGGAGTGACCTAAAAGCACACTGACATTATTAAGTGATGCCACTCATTTTCTTGATAGTGGGCACACTTTTTTTTACCCATTTTCATCTTGATCCATGGGAAATGGGAAAAATAAGGGTGAAAAGTGTGATCAATCTTGTAAACCTTATTGATGTCATCCCACCAACTCAAATTTAGAACAATAGAAGAGATTTTTCCACCTCGGGATCAAGACATGGAGTTAGGATGCCAAACATTATATGATTTTAACTCCAAAACACATGAGGATACTATTAAAATGATTTTGATGATTGAGTTCTAATTTAAATTTATGTTTAGGCCCAGTCACTCTTTTGGATCAAAGGGGTAGCTATTGTGATTCAGACCATCATAGAAGATTGTGAAGACTTGGACCAAAACAGATGTGTCTATCATATGGATAATTACTAGATATTTACATTTCCTATATTTTTTAATTACAAATCCTCCTAAAAATCCTAGAATGTTCAAGAAAATTCCAATTTCTTAGTTGAATCAATCATTCCTTACACCCGTAATGGCCTTGTGTTATTTGAATGACTCCCAAAACTATATGAAACCATAGAGTTATTTCAAACATCCCTATATCTCCTCAATATTCCTCTACAAAAATCCCAAATGTGTTGAGACCTTACAATCATCATTCGAGAGGGTATTACTTTTTTTGTACAATGGCTGAAAATAAACCTTTTAATTCCTTCGAGATTAACTACTTCACCTTATAACTAAATAAATTCTTGAGTAAAATTAGGTATACTTGAACCATTGATGAGAAACGAACCTATCATGGAGACCTCTGTGAACCCTAGACAAGACACAAATCATGGTGGTGGTGCAAGATCTACCATGGCTAGAGGGGAATTTGATGTCCGTATGGATGGTTCATTTCTTGTAGTGCTAGCCGAGATCTATGGGGTGACGGATATAATTTTTCAAAGCACTATGACTCACAAATTTTCCCTTGTGCCTCATTACCTAAAAACAATTTTGCAAACCCTAAACCAACTTTTCCATTGTTATCCCTTGTATTGTGTGGTGGTGGAAATGAGGTGCCCGGGGGTGGTGATATGATAGAGATATCTAAGAATTCAATTCGTAAGGATTTTGGGGTGCAAAGAGAACGTTTTAGGGAAAAGGAATCTCCTTGTGTCTTGACATTGGGGTGCTTTGAGGCTCCAACAATAACACATGTAACAATAGAAAGGCATATGATAGTCCTCTTTGCCCCTAGTCTAACCATCTTGGTAGAGGAAGATCTCTTGAAAGACATGTTCTACTCTAGGGTGGCAGGGAAAATGTATGAATGACATTCCTTGAGTTAATAGAGGTGGGTCTAACTCACCTTAGAGACAAGTAACTATGAATGGAGTCTTGGAAAACATGGTAACTCTGTTACCACCCTTATTAAAACCCCTGTTATAGTTGTAGTTGTGTATTTTTAGGAGGTGGTCCAGAAGGGCTCATCTCTTTCCTCTTTTACCTCTACCTCCTATAATCCCTATGTGGACTTTGGAGAGGAGGTGAAAAAATCTGAATAATATTTTTGGGAGCATGGCACGATATGAAAAATTCAATAGATGGTGACCCTCTTTATCAGATCTACATGCGTGGATCTCAAAATGTTGGATGCCCTTGATTAAATGCCAGGTAGATATTTATCCTTGTGTTAAAGGTATTTTGTTGTAGTTTTCACCGAGTTCCATGATAGGAATACTGCATTTGAGACCATTTCGATACATAAACTTCACTATTTGATTGTGAAACCATGGTTCCCTTATTTTAACCCTCTCACTAAATATTTCTTAACTAGACCACTTTGGGTAAGAATGTTGTAGTTTACCCTTTAATTTTGGGTGGCAGAATGTTTAGTCTCCATAGGTAACACCTCGGGAAAATCATTAATGTTGATGATGATACCTCTTGCTACATGCACACAACCTATGCCCAGATACTTGTTGAAATAGACACCTCAAAAGAACTTCTTGCAAACATTGACCTTAAATTCCAAGATAGAATTTGTACTCAACCCCTAGATTATGAAGGGTTACCCTTCAGATGTAGAAGATGTTTTTCTTTGGGTCATGTAGCTGTTGACTGTCACCTTGAGAAAAGGAAACATGTGAGATCTACTTTCTAGAAATATTCCCTCTTATGTCATTTAATAATAAATGAAAAAAATGAGAATGCATCTTAGGAGGAGAGTGTACTTGAAACACTTATTAGGAATTCTGCAATACCACAAAGATAAAACCATTACAATATATTGTCAATGGATTTAAAAACATGCTTTGTAAGTCTATAATCATCTATGTCTACATGGTTAAATGACAGGGAATATTTTACATGTCTATTTTTTTTCTAATTAATTTTTTTCTATTATAGTTTAAAACACCTTCATTGTAAGAGATAACAGATATTTTCTCTTCCCATTAGCTGTTAACAACCTAAAAGCATAAAAAAATCAAAATATGGAAAAAATCCTTATACAATTCAAGAAAATAGGTATAAAAAGTAAAAATGGTCACTGAGGAAAGAAAATAAATTATGGATTTTGTTTTTTATAGCTTATTCATGTATAATTATGAAAATGTTGCAACAACTTCACAAGTCTATAAAACATTTCTCTCATCCAAGTATGGTGAATGTCTCTATCTAGATTTTGTATCGATATTTAAACAATTTTGTATGGAAGACAACACATTACATTTTTTCCTATTCAAGATTGGGAGTTTTTCTGTACAATATTCAGTAAAACAATTTATAAAACAAGGCATTAAAAATGAGGATTTGTTTGAGATGAAATATGTTTGCATAAACAATACCTTCCTCTTACTTGTACACAAAATCTTTAATCTTCATAGGATGATATCAACTACATAAGTCTTCTTGTTAGTATAATTAGGTTCCTTGGTTATTCCTTGTTTTCCTAAGCTAAAGTTAACTTTTACTCTTATGAAAATGAATTTTAGTAGTTGTAATGTATTTTTAATTTTAATTTCAATATTTACTGAGTATTTTGGACAAAAAGCTAATGCGTACCCCTTATAGAAGCTACTAATGAAGGGGATCTAAAGGACAATAAATTATAATACTTAAGCTTGAAAATGGTACTAGCATAGATCCCCACAAATGCAATAATATGATAACATAATTGGAATGGGCTAGTCTCGAAAAATGCTATGGTACCACAATATAGGCATTTATAATCTACTAGACCCTATAATTCAAGTTAAAGAAAAAAAGAGTTTTAATCAAATCTATAGTCATGAGAGAAACCCATTCTTTGAACCTGATTCAATTATAGGTAGATGGGATCAGATACAATATTCAAGTAGATGATAACTACAATTCCCAAAGATAAAAATTCGAGCCCATTCAATGGCTCAAAGTGGGTGATCAAGTTTCTAAGGAATTATTGTAAATGATAAATGCTAAACAATATTCTCACAACTTTAAATCCATCTAAGATAAAGGAATTTAGTTTAACGCTTCCCAAGATATTCTTCAATATTTTTCCATACACTACAAATAGGCATTTCAAGATTAAGATCCCATGACAAAGCATAGTGCTGCATTAGAGAAATACTTGACAAGCTGTTCCTTAAAATCATTCACCGACTCAAATAATTTCTTATAACTGAATGCTATCAATAGAGGACCGACAAGAGTCTTCTCTACAAATGGGAAATGACAAAGCCCCATGGTGTGATGGATTTCCTTGTCAATTGTACAAAGTGTTATGGGATTTTTCTTTACCATATGTGTTCCATGTTTATGTAGAAGGGTTTCATTAATGGTCACTTGGGCCATACATTAATAGGGGAATATCATATTCATTCCCAAAAAAAGGAGAAACTAAGTAAATTTGTGATTTTCGGCCCTTTACTCTACTCAAATTTTCTTACAAGCTTATTACTAAAGACTAGAATCAACAATGTTTATTAAAGGATGATACATCATTTAAAAAATTATTTTTCTTTAGTAATTCATAGAATGAGTTCTTCATTCCTATCAACAAGCCATGTTCATTAAAATGTATTTTGAGAAATCATATGATCAGATTGAGTGGCCTTTTATATTAGACATGCTTAGAGAATTGGGTTTTAACTTTGAACTTACTCTAGGTGGTTCAAATACTCTTTTCTAATGCATCTTCTCATATTACCATAAATGGTAGAAGCTTAGAGAATTTTGGTCTATTCCATTCCATGAGAAAATGTTTTCTCCTTTCTCCACCTTGTATGTGTTGTGATTGAGGATTTGGCTATTTTCTCACATAGACAACATTTTAAGGTATTTTTGGGTATCTCTCTTCCTGCTACCAATACCATGAAAATTCCTAATGGTAAATTTTAAAATGACTCTTATCTCACTCTTATAGAGCAAGAGTGTACTATTTTATGTTATGCATTGCTTGTATTTGGGTTTCCTAGCCTATAGTTCTACTATTAAATGGTATAAAACACAATGTTATCTATAATATTTTCTTCCTTTGCCTCCATGGTTAGTAAAGTATGATAGGAAGTGGATAAATAATGGAAAAATATTTAAACTCATGGGAATTCTTATTTCCTTCTAGGCCTCCCCTTTGACCTTTGAAAATATGTTGTGTAGCATTGTGCTAGAAAAATGGAATCTTTGGATCACTATGCCTTCCTCACTTGATGGAAAATTTCAAATTTAATAAAAAATATTGGAAGAAAATCATATGTATTATTCCTATTGCTTGGTGCCTTCAAAAAATTCCATCTAAAAAATAGAAAATCTCCTAAAAGACTTTCTATGGGCTAATCCTTCTCTGAAAAGGATTTCACAGAGGCACATGGGATTTTTGTTTTTTCCAAAGGAAGTGGGAAAATGAGCCTTATTTTCATTCATCGACAAGGCTATGCTCTTTGTACCAAATGAATTAATCGGGATCTAGAAGAGGAAGAAGCTTGGAAAGTACTATTGTGACATTGAAGGGCATCCTAATGGGAATTCTTCTTGGAGTGGATTAGGATTTTTCAACCTCTTCATTTCCTCGGTCTCTATCAAAATTTTGGGCTCCTTTGTTATCATAAGTGTTTGGAAATATTTGGAGGAGGTCAAACCACAACTTCTTTGGAATGGAAATAGATTATGTGAAGATATTTCTTTCAATCTTCACTCTTTATGGTGGTCTACCCTATTTCGTTTCCAAGATAACTATCTAGTTGAGGTGCCATGGATCCCCTCACTCAGGGTTTTTAGGTGGGGGATATGTACTATCCAAGATCTAATATGCAAACAATCACAATATTGGTTTTTATGGCACATCCTTAAAGCTAATTTTGAGTTGGCCTAGGAAAAACAAGACATTGAATAAATCATTTCGGTAGTTCCTACAAACAGAGACACACCAAGTGGTAGTTATTTATCCTCATATGTGGTGGAAGGATTGGAAATGGTATAAATACTCCTCTCTAGAATTATACTATAAACAAAGGTTATGGATAGTTCTCACCCCACCTTCCCATGTTAGAAAAAGTCAACTCTCTTTGGAGAATTTATTATGCTACCTCAACTTGGGATACAATATTTTAGACTGTTTGGTCACTTGTTTGGAGCCTAAAATAGCCCATTTTCTATGGTGCATTCTTCACCAAAGGAATTGTATTGGAAACCTCCTTGTGTAATTAGGAATGTTCTACCAAAAATGTCCCTTTTGTGGCCATTTGGAAACCTTATTGCACATTTTATGGTTTTGTACCAAATCCCAAAATGCATGAGCTAGATTCATTCATTTTTCCACTTGTTCCAGTTAAAGTGTTTTTATTGGTAGAATGTTTTTTTAGGAGCTAACCTCATAAAATTGCTAAAGTTTTCCCAATTAGGCATGCTTTCAGAGGGAAAATTGTTTTTGGATATGAAAAGAAAGAAATGCTTGTATTTTTTCTACATTGTGGATCATTATTTCTCTTTTATATAAAAAATCCATGTTCATCTCCAATGTGTTATTATAGATTCAATTTCAATCCAACAATATGGCCTTAGAGGTCGAGAATCTCCAAAATATTATGTGCCCATGTGGGATTCTTCATGCAATGTTGTTTGTATTCCTTCATCCCCAAATTTTTGTTCCCTATCTCATGGATGTAACAATGGTACAAAGAGATGTGGTGGGTACATGAACCTCTTCCACTATCGATCCCAAATTCATGTGTTCCAATCTATATGTTTTTCATCTACCAAGTAGGGCACTACTCTGCCTCCATCTCTACACACTTTGCTATAATGTGGGTAATTTTAAGACAATATTATAGTTTCACCTCTAAGTTCCCACTTTTTATACATTTAATAATTTATTTACCTTATTAATCATGTATACTAAAGCATTTAAGTTTTCATCTTTTTTTCCATCTACAGGAAAGAATTTTATCCATAACCCTAATTACATCCTTGAAGCGAAGGTGGAAGTGCATGTAAGACTAATAGCCTCATAGGCGGATGAAATTTTATGGAAGGTGTGATGGTTGGAGGCTCTTCCTAGATCTTCATGTGGGCCTGTTTTGTACTCCACTCCTCTCATATTCTATGATATCAAGCCATTTGATGTGATTTTTTATTTCTTCTTTAAGTTTTGGGGTCATGATTTAAGGGCGATAGGTGGATTTGGTTCATACTACTTGAGTGGTGGACTAGTGTTGCATGGTGGGGCTCCACCGAGGTTCGAGCCCTTTTTGTTGGATCTTCTTCAACACATTAGGGCTTACAGATGTCTCCTTAGTGGGGTGTTAGTTTTTATCCATAGGTCCATGTGGGGATGGATCAAAATAAGGCATGGTTGTTTGTTCATATTTATTTTTGTTTTGTGAATGTATTCATTTTTAGTTTTCTCTTTTAGTTTTTGTGTTTTTTCTTTTTATACGTAGGGAGAAGAGTGGAACATGGAAGATCCTCCAAATCCCTAGCCCAAGGAGATGAGGGAAGAAGGAATAAACGCTACAGATTTTGGTGGCCATGTCTAACTACAATGCCTTCATTTGGATTCAGAGAATGCTATGAGAATCCTTAAACCTATTCTTCTCCACCCATAATAATAGAGAGGTTATTGAAAATTTGTGAGTCACTTTGAAAAACTCATAAAACTCCATGATTATAAGTTTAATGGGAATAGGATGTGGATTTTAAATGTTTGTTTTTCTATTATAAAATATTTGGTAGATTGGAAATTCCATTAAAAAAATAGGCAATGTTTGGGAATTAATCCTATTTTTTGACTTTTATGGTTTAAATTCAGGACAACATTGAATAAGAAAACATGAGCCTGCATGAAAAAAAAGCGGGTGAGAACAATTAATAATCCATTTACAATATGATGCAATAGGGATAAACATTCCTCACAAATTTGTTTATGCTCGTACTATTAAAATTACTTTTTACCATGCCGATTAGATGAGTTTTTATTTTTTGTGTCCATTTACAATTCTTCCTAAAAAAAGAGAGACTATGAAAGAGTTGTAATTGTATTGTAGACCCTGATGGGCTTGATTTTAGAGGCTCAAATTCTTGAATACCTAGTGTATTACTTGGGTTATAAATCATGTTTTAACATTTGTACTATCTTGATAATGGTATATTTACCTACTCTTTTTTTGTATATTGAACTTGTAAAGATCATAAGGAATAGGGGATGTTCTTCTAAGGGCGGGGTTGCCTAGAGTTGTATATTATAATCCTTAAATAAAAATTATACAACTCCAAGGGACTCTAGATTGTGAAAACTATTTGATGACTAAATTTTGTGATGCCTTTTCAAAAATCTATTTTTTACATATTTTTAATTATTATAGTCCTTGAAATCAAACAATTCATAAATGGTGTGTATAATTTCAATTTTATTTGATTCCCACATGGAAACTCTTAACTACAACATCTAAAAAAACACATTGAGTTTGTTTTAATTGATGTCCATGTCATGTTTCAAATTTATCATCTTTTTATAGTGGGAGGATGTTAGAAAAGTTTATGCAACCATTTTTACACATATTGAAATTATTGCATTTTGTGAAACCATATCCTTTGAGGAATTTTTAAAAATATTTTTATACCTCATTTATACTTCCATCTTTTCAGAAATTTCTACAACGATAGTTGCAATTGCAACATCTCATAAAAATATGCTTTTAATTATGTTTTGATTATGGCCATTATAACTTCCAAGGTTCTTATTATTGCATATCCTTATAGTATGTTGATAGTAGCTACATATTCATGTGTAAATAAGACTCTACTAGTGGATTCCAAATTTAATTATTTATAATAGTAACAACATCATATCACTTCTATAGTTTCTTTCAATATACGTCTTTTATCATTAAATCACATACCATTGTTTTTGTGTTCCTAATAAAGCATAGGGACCTACCGATAAGAAAAATCTCCCTCCATGTTTAGCACTCAAGGAATATTTATAGTGACCACCCACATTATAATATACTTCTTCCTTGTTGTTGATTATACACTTATTTAATTTGTGGTGTTTTCATATGTATAAACGATGTAGTATGTGTTATCCTAATTTTGCCCCGAGGCAAAATTAGTCAAACATGACCCCCACAAAGAAGAAAATCGGTAGAGTTAGTTCGGTCATGTGGGCTCACATTCAAATCCAATAGTTATTGGGGCGGTGGCTCTACAATGGAGGAGTAGGGTCGGTGAAGGATCAAACAACGTCAAAGGAGGCCAGAGGCTCTCAGGAGGAAAACAGGGAAAGGCTTAAAGTTTTTAGACTTCACATACGATTCACTCGAGGCCAAGAATTAGCTAAGTATAAGAGTGTCAGGGGAGGCCTCCATGCATCTCATCGGTGTAACACCAAGGCTGGGTCCAAAGAGCGGGTTCCCAAATGAGCACAGGATCGCCACGTGGTCCAAGTCAAAAAGGGGGACAGAACGGGCCCAAATCAACTAAGTATGGAAGAGACTACGAAAGATTCCATGTGCCTCATTAGCACATCTCTAAGGGTCAATCCCAAAAGGAAGTCCCCAAACAAGCATCAAGCCTCCATGTACCCAGAGCCACCAAAAGTTACACCGGTCATTAAAACATCTACGAGCCAGCGGAAGATGCCACGTGTCTCTTCTACGTATCTTCAAAGGTAAATCTAAAAGCGGGTCTCCTAGACAAGCGTTGGCCATCCATGTGTCCCAGATCCAAAAAGGGACAAATTCGATAGATGAAAATTCAAGATGAGGTAGAGTCGGCGGAAGATGCCACATATCTCTTCCAGTGCATCTTCAAAGGTAAATCTAAAAGCGGGTCTCACGATAAGCACTGGCCTTCCACGTGTCCCAAGTCTGAAAAGGGATAGAGTTGACAGTTGAAAAGTCAAGATGGGGTAGAGTCAGTGGAGGGTGCCATGCGTCAACTTGGTGAAACTTTAAAGATCAACTCCAAAGGTGGTTCCCCAAACTAGCACCATTTCTCCATGTGTACCAGGTCCAAAAAATGGACAGAGGTGATCGTTTAAATTGAATAATTATGGAAGGGCTAGCGGAAGCCCCCACATGTCTCATCAACACAACTTTAAAGGTGCGGCCTAAAGTAGAGACTCAAATGAGCGTGAGGCTTCCACACGTGTCCCAAGTCCAAAATGGGGACAAAGACGAACATTGAATCAACTAAGGAAAGAAGAGACAATGGAGGCCTACACATGTCCAATCTACACATCTTTAAAGGTCAGACCTAAAGGCCAGTTCAAAACAAGTGTAGGCTCGCCATGTGTCATAGGTCCGAAAAGGGACATAATCAGCCTTTTAAATCAACTAAGTATAGAAGGGTCAGTGGAAGCCTCCACGTGCCTCGTCCCCATAGCTTAAGGTAAAATCTGGGGGCAGGTTCCAAATATGTGCTGAGCCTCAATGTGTTTAGGATCAACAAAAGGGACACGTGGCCATGTTTCAAGTCAAAGCGGGAAGGCAGGTCATCGGAGGTAGTTTGAATTTTTGGATTTTGTTTTGAAAAGGCGTAAAGTATAAAAGTAAGCCACACCTCCACCGACGCCTAGAGAAGCCATGTGTCAGGCCTAAATTACATGCGGGGAGCCGGGCCTTAGAAGGACTTTTTTCCAAAAGCAGGCCGACGGGCCTGGGGAAGACTTTTTGCCCAAGTGGAAAATGTGGACCGGCGGGCTTGGAGATGAATTTTGGGAAATGTAAGGTTGTGGGAATAAGGACGATTTTGGGAAAAAATGAATTATAGACTTGTGGGGTTGTGGGGAATTTTTACAATTTTGTAATTTTTGTGCAAAAGGCGTAAAGTGAATTTTGGGCTGTGGACCCGTTTTGCAAAACTAGTTTTCACCATTTTGAACGGACTCGATTCAAGTATCCAAATGGGAATATCTTTCGATCCAGTGCTCAAAATTCAAAAAATTTAGTGCCATTGGAAAGGTATCAACCTCATCTACTGTTGTGGAATCCTAAAACTTTAATTTTGACATGGTTAGGTGGGTTAAAAATAGGAAAACATCTTTCACGCCATTAATGTGTGATCCAATTGCTTCAAAAACCAGATCTGATTTAATTTGATGGAGCGTTCTTCCTTCTTCAACATGCAAAATAGACATAGAGAGGTGGACTTGACAGATTGTGAGAAGATTTGCAGGGGCATTGATGGTTGGTATCTGAGCTTCCAAATAAGATTTCCTACCTCTTTTCTTCTCCTCTCTTTGCTTCATCTATAAAGGTAAGAGCTTGGCTCATTGTAAAGGGTTAGACATTTTGGTTTTGCACCCTCCCTTCTTCTCTAGTTTGCAGATGAATTCATGGAGTCCAAACCTTCTATTAAGATTGTAATGTAATTTTTTCACCTTTTGGCCATTGTAATGCTCTGTATCAATTTGTGAAGCAATATACACATCGTGGATGATTTTAACCCTCTCTTGTGTTCATTTCCCTTATTTGATCTTTCATTGCAATATTGGTTATCTGTGCATGGTGGTTGTATTACATTTTAATGGTCTATGTTTGATAGAAAATCCAGTGTTCAACATTCCTTTGGTGCATCACCTTTGTTAGTTTAGGTTTAATTTCTTACATCTTCTTAACCCTGTCTCCTTGGCAAGTTAGAATAGATTTTAGAATAGATCCTCTACAAATTTTATGTGTGCACCTAAACAGAGGAATAAGAACTGACCTTCATCTAGAGAGCTCTCTAGATTTTAAATTCCCATGCTTTGAGAGATGTTCCATGTTATGCAATCACACTCAAATTCTCAACCCATGGAGTTACGAGACATTCATGGGTCTTTGTAATTTTACACGAACAATTTTTGCACACTCGGCGGGACAGGTCTAAAGCACCTTACCACTTCATTTCATCAAGTTGATGTATTCTTGGTGGGATTCATCCTTTTGAGGCACATGCAAAGCACATCTGGTGACTCCATCGATCAACGACCCATTCTATGAGTTGTAAACCTTTTCCATCCATTTCCACCCATCTTCATTCATCTTTCTTTCCACATCTTTCATATTCTACCATTCATGAAGTTGTGCAATCATGACTTCATTCCCCTCATGGAATTCACACCTACAATAGTGTAGTCCACCTCCAATGTATTTCCCAAATCCTCCAGATTAGCATTATGATCAGATCCAAAACCATTATGCTTACCCATATGAGCAGGGTCAAAACCAGTTTGGCCATGGAGCTTATCAAGAACAAGGAGACATATACAATGGTAAAAACTACATGGAGGATTCTGATTTGTAGGAGGAGATTCAAAATTGGAGGCACACATGGTGCATTCAAGGGCTACATCATATATGAAAGTATTCAGAATTGGCTATATGGCACCTTGTCCATGGGCCAACCCTATGCTAAGACATTACAACCCTTAGGAGAAGATTGACTTCATGGTTGAAATGTTGCCTCACCTTGCGTAGTGGATTGAGGATATTGAGGCATATGAGTAAAGTGTGATAAAAATTTGTCAATGGGTAAGTCAGTCACTAGCTCACTGTCCATTTCCTATTTCTCAAACTCTATCATCGCAGTAGTGTCATGAGTCTAGTTTCCCATATGCTGCCCTTAGTGTTGAATTCCCTTCTCCATCTCGTAGTCTTCCATCTCATCTCAACTCCTCTTCCCTTTTCCCTCCCAAAAAGTCATTCCATCCAAACCAAAAAAAAAGTTCGCTTCCCTCTCCACCACAAATAATAACAAAGCTGGTTGAATCCCAACCTACCACTCATCCCGCTTTCCCAATTCCATGCTAGGAAGATACTAAAAATCCAGTCAAGGAGATGTTATCACCAAATCATAGCACCCTTATGTTTACACAAGTGCATATACTTGAACTCACGGTGTGATTGGATAACATGGGTACTATCTCCAAGTTGTGGGACTTGTTACTTGAGATAGACCTCTAGAGAAAGCTAGTTCTTGCTCCTAAACTATCTGCCACAATCTACTGTAATGCAGGGTAAAATAACTATTCTAATCTAACTTTCCAAGGGAACAAGGAGAGAGAATGCATAAAATTAAAGCCTACACTAAAGTGGTGATACACCAGAAAAGGAGGGGGTGTGAGAGTATTCTTCCAATGTGTGAGATACAGAAGTAAAGTGCACACTAGAAGGGGTGATGATAGTTCTCCACAATCTAGCAAAATGCATTCACAACAACATTTCAAACATACACAATGATAATGGATCCCTACAAGAACATAAAAATAGACACAATATTCTTGTAATCAAGATTGGAGGGGCAAGAAGAATGCAAGAAAACACAACAGGGGAAGATGCATCCACAAACTTGTATTTTATTGCTTCATGATATGCACAATTCAATCTATTACAAGATAATGACCTGGATCACCATGCAAGGATTCCACTACAAGGGCCTATAACACATTGGCTTTACAAAGCAATTTTGATAGAGCTTTGCTACTAGAAAAGTCATTTTTATAATGAGCCCAATACTGCAATTTATAGAAAAAATGAGAAGAGAGAGAGAAGGGGAAATGGAAATCCCAAAATCTGTCCTTCAACCACTTGTAAGAGTCATTAAATGGAGTAAAAAGATTGTATATTACTTGTAAAAGGATCCCCATACTGTCCCGGGTGCTGCAGTAGAGAAGGAATGATGACCATGCCTCTTAATTGCATTCCCAACTACTAGATAAAACACTATTATGAATCCGGCCATGTTTTATAAAAATTCCCATCGATTTCTCATCAAATTTGGAATTTCTTGATTATTGTGCATCGATATCTGATCCACAATTCCAACGGTACCAATTTTGTTGAGAAATACAAAAGTTATGGCCTTCTGAGTGTGGGCAGCTATTTTGGGTCTGTCAGGCATTTTCTGTCATTTGACGGGAATGGGCATTAATTGAATTGAGCTGAATATGTTTCTTTTATTTAAATATATCTACCCTCATTAAAATTTTGTGAAAATCAGATCTCGGAGTCAAAAGTTATGGCTGTTTGAAGTTTCAGGATTCAAACGTTGACTTTTCCTTTGAGTTGCGGATATTGCGGCAAAATCAAGTTTGCGTGTCCCAGCTGTCATAGACACATTCTTCCGGATCGGCCGATTCAGGATTCTTTGTCCCCTTTTGCAGCCTTTTCACTCTTTCACATTCCACGCGTCCCATACATACTTTTTTCCCTGGTTGTCCCATATAAAACTCTCCGCACCACCTGTAATAGACCGACTTGCGGAAAATCAGCCGATTCACATCCCGCACATACTTTTGTCCCAGCTATCCCAAACTACACAGAACAAAAACTTGTCGATTTTCACTACCTATGGCCATTTCGGCTTTTTGTGTCCCTTGCACGTCTCGCGTCCCAACTATCCCGCGAACCGCCTAGGACAAAAATGTCTGACTTAGCCAATTTTCTTTGTATTTTGTCCCCAAACTTGGTACGATGAACCTTGGTATGATCCACACTAGTACAATCCGCACCCTCCAGACCTTCCATGCATTAAAACAAACCTACGACTTCCCTTTTGAATTTTTTCAATTTTATCTAACTTTGTTGGATTTTTTTCCTTAGATGGGGAAGTTAGAGAGAAGCAAGGGACCCCAAAACATGATTTTGGGCCCTGGATACATTCTACTTGCTTGGGACTGCGAGAATTTGATGTATGTTATCCAAAATTACCTCGAGGGTGAATTTTGGATAATGTGAAGAACAACAAGAAGAGGAACCCAACAGAGAAGAAATGATAGAAAATATGAAGAGTTGGGCTGCTAGATTTGGGTTTACAAAGATCCCCTTGATGGTTAAGCCAATAGAGGAGGTCAAGGTTGAAGAACCAGTGGTGGCTAAGGCTGAGTTTGCAGCAGAAGAAGAACAAAAACAAGAAGGAGAAGATCAAAAATCTATTTGCTCTGAATGTAATGTCCATAATGGCACTTTGTCTAAAGAGGATGATGATCTAATCCAAGCTGCACAATCAGTCAAGAAGGAAGAAGAACAATCAGCTCTAAGTCCTATTGAAGAGGAGAAACTGGAAGAGATCAAATCAAAGTTGAAGCCACTTGATGAAGGAATAAATATTGAAGATTTGTTGCTTTCATTTGAAGGGTCTAAGTTGATTGATGAATCCGTGAAAGAAGAAGAACAATCAGCTCCAAGTCTAGTTGAAGATGAGTATATGGAGGTGACCAAGACAAATTTAGAGACACTGAATCATGAGCTGGTTGTACAAGAGATTAAAGACCCATCTCCCACTCAACCTCTCCAAAATTCTAATTTTTGGAAGAGTTTGAACTCAGTAGGTTCATGTTTGAAGATGAAGCTTCATATGGTGAAATTAATGAAGATTTTAAGATCACCATGCAAGAGGGAGACACCTTGCTACAACAGGACGGTAAAGAGTTTGATTTTCTATCAGACTCAAAAGAATGTTTTGATAAGGAGGATCCAGTTGAAATTGTAATATTTTTCTCCCCCATCATTCATCCTTCAACCAAAAGGACCTGCTACCATGGAAGAGAACGTGCAAGCACAACCTGCAGTTTGCAACATGCCTCTTGAATCAAAGTTGGAAGATTTTGATCTTCCAAAAGCCACACCTACTACAGAGGAAGGGAAAGAGTATGAGGATATCATCCCTCTCACATCATCCATCCAGGAATATCTGCAAGAAGACTCCATTTTTGGAGTTAAATATCATAGCAGTGGGCAAATTCAAAGGACCAGACCTTGCCCAATCAGATACTTGGCTTCATTGGAGCCAAGGAGAAGCCACAACTAGTCATGCTTACTTCTAAGCATGAGGGAGAGCCTCAAAGAACCAAGGATCAGCTGTAATGCCTCTTCAATCCAAATGTAGAGAAACTAAAAGAGGTATTTGTTTTGTTTACTGAGTTTATACCTTGACGATTTGGGTGGAGGATTCACCTATTGTCATTTTTTTCACTCATACGAACAACCTGTGATTTAGTGCCAAAACATCTTCATGGCTGAAAATTGTAAGAAGGGGCAGCTACTTTACATTGCCAGTATCACGTTTTGTTTGAAATTTCTTGTCTCTTTCATTAGTGTAGGGTAGCAGTAGGTTTTATTCCTCTAAGTGCGTATGCACATTGTCTTGTTATAGTTTAGGTTTCAATTTCCCTAAGTGTTGGTGCACATGATCTATTGCTTCTGGTGTATGCTTGTATACAGTTCATCTCATTCATGGAAAAGACTTGTGGCCACAAGAAATTAAATCTATAGAGTATCCATATTAGAGTAGGTCTGGATGTTTTCATTGCACTCCAATAGACTAGGTTTGTAGAAAATCAAATGAGGGAAAAATTTCTAGGTTTCAGATTGAATCTGTTCTCTCACAAATCTTGAATCCAAGATTTTCTTACAAAGATAAGAGTGCATGTAGTGGAAGGTAGTTCCAGACTAGTTTTGAAATTACCAGGTAGATTCCATGCCCAATGGATACTTCCCAAGCTACTAGTCTCTTCATCTAGCAAGCAAATGTCCCCATGAATCACCAAACTGTTATCCCAATTTTGCCCCATGACAGAATTGGTCAAACATGACCCCAGCATAGAAGAAAATTGGATAGGTTAGTTCATTCATGTGATCTCACATTAAAATCCAATAGTCAAGGGGGCAAGTAGGCTCTACAATGGAGGAGAAGGGCTAGCGAAGGATCAAACAACGTTAAAGGAGGCCGAGAGGCTCTCACGGAGGAAAATGCGAAAAGGCTAAAAGTTTTTGACTTGACATACAATTCACTCGAGGCACCGAATTGGATAAGTATAAGAGTGTTGGCGGAGGCCTCCATGTGTCTCTTCGGCGCAACACCAAGGCTGGGTCCAAAGAGTGGGTTCCTAAATGAGCACAGGTTCGCCACATGGTCCAAGTCAAAAAGGGGGATAGAGTGGGCCCAAATCGGCTAAGTATGGAAGAGACAGTGGAAGATTCCACGTGCCTCATCGGCGCATCTCCAAGGGTTAAGTCCAAAAGGCAGTCCCCAAACAAGCGTCAAGCCTCCACGTTCCCAGAGCCCCCAAAAGTTGCACCGACCGTTGAAAAGTCTATGAGCTAGTGGAAGATGCCATGTGTCTCTTCCATGCATCTTCAAAGGTAAATCTAAAAGCTGGTCTCCCAGAAAAGCATTGGCCTTCCACGTGTCCCAGGTCTGAAAAGGGACAAAGTCAACAGTTGAAAAGTCAAGATGCGACAGAGTCAGCGGAAGATGTCACATGTCTCTTCCATGAATCTTTAAAGGTAAATATAAAAGTGGGTCTCTCAAAAAGTTGCTGGCCTTCCACGTGTCCTAAGTCTGAAAAGGGATAGAGTCAACAGTTGAAAAGTCAAGATGGGGTATAGTCAGTGCAGGGTGCCATGTGTCGACTCGGCGTAACTTCAAAGATCAACTCCAAAGGTGGTTCCCCAAACTAGCACCAGCCCTCCATGTGTCCCAGGTCTGAAAAAGGGATAGAGACGGCTGTTTAAATTGACTAAGTATGGAAGGTCCAGTGGAAGCCCCCATGTGTCTCATCAAAGAAAACTTCAAAGACACGTCCCAAGCGAGAGACTCAAATGAGCACGAGGCTTCCACGTGTCCCAAGTCTGAAATGGGGACAAAGATGACCGTTGAATCGGCTAAGGAAAGAAGAGATAGCGGAGGCCTCCATGTGTTATATCGGAACATCTTCAAAGGTCAAACCCAAAGGTCAGTTCCAAACAAGAACATAATCACCACGTGTCCTAGGTTTGATAAAGGGATGGAGTTGGTTATTTAAATCGACTATGTATAAAAGGGTCAGTGGAAGACTCCACGTGCCTCGTCCACGTAAATTCAAAGGTAAAATCTAGGGGAAGGTCTCAAATGTGTGCTGAGCCTCCACATGTCTAGGATCAGACATATGACCCCCAAACAAAAGGGACACATGGCCATGTTTCAAGTCAAAGCGGGAAGATGGGTCACCGGAGGTAGTTTGAATTTTTGGCATTTTTTTTTGAAAAGGCGTAAAGTATAAAATTAAGCCACACCTCTGTTGATGCCCTGTGAAGGCACGTATCAAGCCTAAATTACATGTGGGGAGGCGGGCCTTGGAAGGATTTTTGCCAAAAGTGGGCCGACGGGCTTGGGGAAGACTTTTCACCCAAGTGGAAAATGCGGACCGACGGGCCTGGAGATGACTTTTGGGAAATGTAAGGTTGCGGGCTTGCGGGGGCTTTTGGGAAAAAATGAATTGCGGGCTTACGGGGCTATAGGGCATTTTTGCACTTTTGTAATTTTTGTGCAAAAGGTGCAAAGTGAATTTTGGGCCCACGGACCCATTTTGCAAAATTGGTTTTTCGCCATTTTTGTATGGATCCGATTCAAGTATTCAAATGGGCATATCTTTCGATCTAGTGCTCGAAATTCAACAAATTTGGTACCATTGGAAAGGTATCGACCTCAATCATGCCATGGAAGCCTGAAAATTTAATTTTAACAAGGTTAGGTGGGTAAAAAATAGGAAAACGTCTTTCATGCCATTAATATACGATCCGATTTCTTCAACAACTAGATCAGATTTGATTTGATTTCTTTGTTCTTCCTTCTTCAACACGCCAAACAAACATAGAGAGGTGGACTTGACAGATTGTGAGAAGATTTTCGGGGCATTGATGGCTGGTAGTTGAGCTTCCAAATCAGATTTCCCACCTCTTTTCTTCTCCTCTCTTTGCTTCATCTATAAAGGTAAGAGCTTGGCTCATTGTAAAGGGTTGGACATTTTGGTTTTGCACCCTCCCTTCTTCTCTGGTTTGTAGATGAATTCGTGGAGTCTAAACCTTCTATTAAGACTGTAATGCAAGTTTTTCACCTTTTGGCCATTGTAATGCTCTGTATCAATTTGTGAAGCAATAATACACATCTGTGGATGATTTTAACCCTCTCTTGTGTTCATTTCCTTATCTGATCTTTCATTGCAATATTGGTTATCTGTGCATGGTGGTTGTATTACATTTTAATGGTCTGTGTTTAATAGAAAAGCCAGTGTTCAACATTCCTTTGGTGCATCACCTCTGTTAGTTTAGGTTTAATTTCTTGCATCTTCTTAACCCTGTCTCCTTGGCAAGTTAGAATAGATCCTCTACAAATCTTATGTGTGCACCTGAACAGAGGAATAAGAATCGACCTTCTTTTGGAGAGCTCTCTAGATTTCAAATTCCCATGCCTTGAGAGATGTTCCATGTTATGCAATCACACTTAGAGTCTCAACCCATGGAGTTGCAGACATTCAGGGGTGCTGTGATTTTGCACTAACAGTATGTTCACTATTCTCAGTATTTTTCTCTCTTGGGAATATGTGTCTCATATGTAACATTGAATCTCCCATGATTTTATTAATAACTTTTCTTTGAAATTTTTCAAAAAATTAATGTTCTTACTTTAAGGTGAAACGACAATTGGTGAGAAGCTGCAAGTGCATGATTCACATACTTAAATGAACAAAGATATTACTTTACATAATTAAAATCAACCTTTATAAAGTTCAATGACTAAGTTGGGAAAGCATCTACAAATAAATTTATGTGGAAAAGTTTTGAACTAGCTCTATGCAACTACTTAATCTTAAAGAGATATAACTATTCGTTTATGTTATTAATTTTTTCTTCATATTTTATACATTTTCTAATACATTTTGAAGGTTACAATCATAGTTTTAGAGATATTTATTTGTCACATGTTATAAACTAGCGAAAGCATCCATATGTTCTTGTGAGAGGTCGATAGGCATATAGGAGGAGTAAAAAAAGGAATAAATTAGTAAAAATGTGTGGAATTATGATGTAAATCATGAAAAATTTGGTAAAGATGCAAGATTGAAGATACATTTTTACAATTTATGGTTTTTCTATTGTGGAAATTACATTTGCCAATGAAAATCAATTATATAAACAAGGTTATTTAAAGTTATACATTTCACTATTTTTAGAAGTGAAATTATTCATGCACATAATAATACTCTCTTTCTAATATATATGTTTTAAACCTAAGCATGTCTTAAACCTAAGCATATATTCACTAATAGTATTATTTCATCCTTCTTTAATTTGAAATAGCTATAATGAAAAGGTAATTTTTATTCCAGTGTTGATAGAAAAATATGTTAAGGAGTTATCAACTAATACATTGTAAAAGCATGTAAAAATGCACATAGAATCAAATAAATGCATGGTATTTCAAAAAAATGAATTAATTTTTTAATAATATATTATAATGGAATTTAAAAAAACATTAAAAACCCTAATATGATGAGATGGATCTCCTCTTTAATCAAAAATTATAAATATCGAAGAAGAAACTCCCAATGGAAAGAGATATGCAAGTCCATCACAATCTAAAAGATTTATAAGAATTAACATTATTATAAATGACCCTAATTTATGTCTTTTGAAACACTTGAGAACGAATTAATCTGAGTTCACAATTTACACATTATTTTCATAATAATAGTCATGTCAAAAGTTGGTAAAGAAGTAGAAAAAGAAGAATTATAATAGTTTGGAAGAGAACAATTAATACAAATAATCATAAGCAAAAATTGAAGAAATTAGATGGGCATTATGAGTAATAGATTGTTAAAACATATTAGAAGTAATTTAATTGGAAATCCTAGATGCATGTGGAGAAATATGGAAAGAAACAACAACATGAGAAATTAAAAGATTTTACAAAATATTAAGAATTTTAAAAATATTAACAATTAATTAGATGACTATTATAAGAAGTGATTCTAACTCCAAGTTTATCTTATTTTACATCAAATCAAATACCATCCATAGAATAAGTCAATAGGTTTAAAATAATTAACACACAAAAATTGTATTAAACTATTAATATCACTCATAAATACATTTACAATCGTAATTATTAATTATAAAAATAAAAGTTAAATTTATGATAATGTCACAAGAATATATTTAAAAGTCATTAATAAATAATACATTTAGGAGATTATGTCTATAAAATGAACAAACTTGTCACAAAACCATATTAGAATACTTTTTGTAATTACATTCAATTTCTCTTGCCAAGATTGTATCTGCAGAGAGAAATAGAGAATAATAGCAAAGAAACCAATACAAGCTACTATACACAAAGAAAAATACTCCATTTTTAATACAGTGCAAAGAAAGCATAAGCAAATGCTAATTTATAAACATAATCTTGGATGATTCGTGTCTAGTAAATTAGAAAAATCAAAACAATTTTACTATAAATAAATTGATTGATATGGATATGTATATGAATATGAAGTAGGTTTGATTTTCTTTGAGAGGAAACTACGCCTTCCCTTTCCTACTATCCCACTCATGTCCTTTCAACATTTTTATGGTTCACTCTTCCTCTATGAAACCCTCTGTTTATCTATTCTCAGCCCAAATTTTAATTTAATGAATTGTCCTCTTCGCATGGGGTTCATTAGCTAGGCAATATCCTAGCACATGGGTTCATATTGAGGTAATTAAAATTAATAAAATTAAATTCAATATACCGGTAGACAAGAGGGGGTGAAAGGGTTTAATTTATTAATATTTTGAATCAGGTATTGGGGGTAGGTTAGAGAGGTGGGCCAAAGGAAAGGGAGGTTTAATTTTAATATAAAACTAAAACATTTGAACCCTAGTTTTTAAAAGTAAATACCTTAAAATTGCAAAAGGAGTGTGGTCATAAATTAAATTATAATCTCTTTTTAATAAAGAAATTTCAATTAAGAGATTCTTAACCAAGAAATAATAAGATGGTAGAAAACTAGGATTGAGTATGCTTTTCAACACAAGTGATATTATTTCACCATCTTAATTATTTGAAGAAATATTGATAAATGATTAAAGCTTAACATTTATAAGGTGATTGGTAATAGGTCTTCAATGGCTTCAAACTATATTTCAGAGGAAATGCATATTAAAAAAATGAGTGAGAAATATGATATATTTTTATTCAATATATTAGGCTAGAAATAAAAATAGGTAAATAAAATTGTAATTAAAAAATGGGTAAGGTACATGGAAAAAATAGGGGGTATTTTCATTCTAATAATATAATAGGAGGCGGTATTATCAATTGAATAATTAGAGGTAAAACTAGAATTAAGGGTATTATTTAATACCCTTCGAATGCACGTGTTATACCATACTTTTACTAAGTGAATCCCCGTGCCTCTTCAAATTCCATTAGAGATGAAAAGAGGGAATATAACAAAAACAATAAATAACAAAACAACTATTACCATATTTTCATGAAAATCATTTAGGTGTCATTAAATTAAATCGGTTACCGAGAAATGTCAACTACACAAGAATTAGAAATAATCAAAAAAATTATTAGAAATTTGAAATTGAGAATAAATATGAAAATATTATAATTTTAAAACCGAGGACGACTATGATAATAAAATGTCAATTACACAAAAAAGTTGTTTCTAATAAACCCTATAGGCCAAAAATATGGTGAGTATTTTTCCTTAATGAAAGTTTTAATCATTATCCTTTTGTATTGGTCACTTGTATCAAATTTGTATGATCATGTTTTTAAGTATGTATTTATATGTATTTCCATTTCGAATGAGACAAAACAAGTTGTGCAATAATAATATATGGAAAAATAGACCTTACTCTAAGTTTGCAAAGAGTTTTAAGGAGAACATATGAGGGGTGGAAATTTTATTATCGGTGATAACAAGAACATAATTATCTATGCATAGTGGGTGGTGTTGGTACCGGATTAACTCTTCTTCACAAACTGAGCAACATCATGGATTTGACAAGACACTCAGAGGCAGTTAAATGATTATGTATGTCATTTTGAAATGGGAAGCAATCCATTTGACTTTTTTAGCACTCAGGATTTGAAGAAGTGGGTAGCACCTTAAAAGGATGTGATCTTATCCTAACTATTTTAGGTTGTGCCTTTCAACCAAGGTAAGAGAACTTATTTTGTAACCTCTGTTATTGAAGAATGCTGGTAAATTATTCTTTTTGCACAAATTTTATAGAGAAGACCTTAGGAAAATATGATCAACACACCAAATCGACTCTCACAAGTTGTCACTTCCATTATGGATTTATTTTCAAACACAAAGCTAAGGTTATTGAAGACATTTGGAATCCGATTAATTTGTTTCGCATACTTTAGCAAATGGATTTTGTTCTTTTGTGGATATACAGAGAAAAACAAGGGTAGTTTGGGCTAGGATTGGTTATTTAAATAATTTTGGTGGGAGATCAACAAGATAGATTGGACTTTACTAGATCCTTGAGAAACTTCACAAAAAAAGGATAACTCAATAAAAAAGCTTCAAAATAGTTAAAAATTCCTTCAAACAGAAAGTGTGCATCAATGGAGGCCTAAACATGTAGTTTTTCACACAATCTTTGAGATTCTAGCACTAAGGCTTGAGTTAGAAGACTGATAAAACATCAAAATCTAAGATCGGTCACGCTAGAGGTACACCCAAAGGCTTACAAATAATATTTGTCAACGAGATGAAAGAAAAGTGATTTTAAATCGTTTATTTCATTCCCGGATGAAAGCTCTTCTTGAAAAACGAAATTGCAGATGCCACTAAACTATCACAAGGATGGAGATCTATGTGATTCAAAAATATTATGATACAAGATTGCAGTAGGAACAAGAAAAACTACTTGTAGACATTCGGAAAGTGAAATAAACACAAAATTTGCCATAGATTTAAAAAAATTAACTCAAATTTTATCGATTCATCAACGGGGGTTAGTAACAAATTTTCAATTGACAGAGGTTAAGACACCAACATTTATCAAAATAAATCAGCATGGAGTCACCACTAAGGATTTTCACCTCGGATGTGTAAAAATTCACTAAAAGATAATGTCGAATATCTCACCGATCTTGGAATATTGCAAAACTTATTAGATCTAATCTTTTTTTACATAAATTTATCAATGGTGAGGAAAACCTAGTACAATGATAACTACTGCAAAAATTGGGTAGATAACACATAATCGCTAAGAAACATTACAGGGCTCTGGAAAACTTTAAATTCTTCAAAGACTCCTGACAAGGGTGCCATTTTGGTGTTGGTACCCGGATTTACTCTTCTTCACAAATTGAGTAACATCATGGATTCGACAAGACACTAAGAGGGAGATAGATGATTATGTATCTCATTTTGTAGCCGAGAAACTAATCTATCCGAATTTTTAAGCACTCGGACTTTGAAGAAGTGGGTAGCACCTTAATCATTTGAAAATGAAATACTCATGCAAGATATACCTAAATCCAACTTCTATAACTGTTATACTCACGAAACCTACACAAAACAAGTCAAGTAACCAAAAAAATAAACAAATCTAGAGTCCGGTCCCACCGAGAGTGTCAAATCTTGATCCAAGTTTCTTTCTTCCTGTCTAGATTAGTGTACAAGAAATCTAAAAATGATAAACAACGTTGGTTATGAAAGGGATTAGTACCTTGGAGATGGTGATGGATGATACAGACACAAAGTTGATCTCAATCTCCTCGGTGTGATCCCAACAAACTGCAGCTCACATACACTAGAGAAAGATTGATTAGATATTTTATGTGGGGGCTTCCCGATAGAGGCGATCCAAGAAGCATTAACTTCCTCGGTGGTTGTCAACCCCCGTGTGATAAGAATAATGATAAAATATAATCCAAATAGATAACATGCAAGTTGATAAACAAAAGAACTTGAAAGATGCTAGTATACAGATGGTGTTATTGATCAAATGCGTGTAACATGAATCTCACTACATGAATCAAATAATGAGTAGAGTACCATGCAAATTCCACATGTTATCACGGAGACAAAATAATAATGATATTATGATAAATGGATAAAATTAAATCAAGCATTCACCCAAATTTTCTAACTCATCTTTCTCTCTAAAGGGGGAAATCCCATATTTATAGCCTAATGGTGAGGTTAGACTACAGGTTAAAAGATACTTAGGGTTAAGTAAAGTAACCCTGATTAAAAGAGGTGATGTGATTCAGTGGGGCTCACAATTTGACTTATAGTAAAAAAGATAAGGATGGGATATGGAGTGGGAAAGATGAATGACATGGTTAGGTGAAATAATAGATTCCATTCTTGAAATTAAGAGTGGAGTGTCGGATGGGTGTATTATTTCCCATGTTTTGCATTATTTTTGAGATATGATAATATTTGGATTATTAAATGGGTATGTAGAACCCATTAATTAATTAAAACTATGAATTAATTAAAATGTAGATGGATGGGATTTAGAACAAAAGAAAAGTGGGAGGAGATGTAAATGTGGGATGACAGAGAGGGGTTACACCCAAAAATAGGTGTCTACTGAGGAATCCATGGGAGCAAGGAATGACGCCATGGAGGGACTCATTTGAAGAAATATTAGCCTAGTTTAGTTTGGATTATGGATTTATTAGTGTAATGTCTTCCATTTGAAGATTGTAGAGGTTTCCACTCTAAAACTAAAGTTGTGATTTAGTTGTTTCCATTTTAGAGTTTCCCACTTGGACAAAACCCTACTTCATTTTTAATCTATGAGATTGAATGCATTTAAATGCTCATTTAAAGATTTACATGTTTAGAATAATTAATTTATGCCCTCATCGCTTGTTGATGATTTCCTCTTCATATTTCTGAGGCTTAAATTTTTTTAATAAAAAAGTTTAAAAGTTCCCGATTGCGGATTTTTAATTTTTCTGCTGACAGTGATGAAATCGCCACCCAAAACATATCCACGATCCTGGGGACTGCTATCCTACACAGGTGATAATTCAAAAACTACCACCTTGCCCAAGCAACGGTTTGTAAACTACCACTCTGCATTGCAGAGCAACGATCCTATTCTTCAAAAATAGAATGATCAATTTCATGAATTTTCCAAAAACAAGTTTTACAAGGGTACTTTACAATTTATCCTTATTTTGAATTTAAGTGTCTATAGTCTCCAATTGAAAGGTTACACCATTAATTCATTCCATTATTAAAATTATTAAATTGAAAGATTTTCTACTTCTATAGTAACAAAAATCACAACTATAATATCATTTTTATTTTCTTCCAACAAAATTTCTTTCAATTTTAAAAGTAGTGAATGAAGCTTAATCTATTTCTAGTATTATTTTTTTCCATTCCACAACCAAATGCTATTTTTCAATGAAATAACTCATTATAATTTATTGCATCTTTCCATTACTACTACAACCATTTGTTCAGCTATAAACAACTCTATCTCACATTCAAATTTTTAAGAATATAGTCTTAATGATTTACAACTTCTATGTTCTTCCTTCATTCTTACAATAATGCAACTTCAACAAATAATAATAGATTTTTTTTTTTCTTTGATAATAGCCCATTTCTTTCAATGCAAGGAGACTTCCTTTCCACAATACATTACAACTTAATCAACAAAATATACAATACAACTTTTGTTTCAAATACAATGCTACTAGTCTTCCACCTTAAGTGGAAATCACAAGAAAAGTTTCTACAATGAAGGATTTATTTTGACTTCAAAAAATGCTCCAAGTCCCAATTCTTCAACAAGATCTCCACCATTTCTTCACTTTAATCACAATAAAAAAAAATGGGGGAGAGGCAACACTCTCCACACAACCAATAATCCAATGAGAAGAAGAAGTTATCCTCCTCATTGGCCCCCGATCCCCAACCAAAATGCAATAAGGGATGGATACAACTCATGAAAACTAACACAATGATTCCACATCACAATACATAACTTCACCACCATTTAAAACACATTCAAACACAAGATACAATAACAAGAATAAAACTATCAAAATACACAAGGCTTGAAAATGCAAAGCCAATGGAGCAAGGATCTATGGTGATATCACTTATGCCTCCAAATGGGATTATGTGTCCACCTTAAAGCCCTCCAAAACACAACTCAAAAAACCTACACAACTCTTATGCCTCCCTCAATATCCTTTTATGCTCCCACATTCTCTTATGCCTCCCTATAATCTCTTATGTATCCCCCAAAAGAACCAAGTAATAAATGCTCACATTTTCTTATTCAAGGTGGGGCACCCAACCCAAAACCCTCTAAATACATGAAATAATATCTTATGCCTCTCTACATATAAATTTCCCATACCCTTATCCTACACAAAACTTATACATTCTACCCAATATCCCAACAAGCATACAAATCATTCACTTACATACAAATATACACATATAAAAGAAAACAATTAAAACAAGGGTGTAGTTCCTACCTTTCCATGGTAGAACTTGATCAAAGAGTCACACACCAAGATCCTTCAAGCTCAATCCAAATCCAAAAATCTCCAAAAATTCAACAAGCACTCCAAAACTCTCCAACTCTAAAAATACAAAAGCACCAATGAAATGAAGTAACCCCCAAATAAACAAATAAACTTACATATATAAAAAAGGAGAGGAGGGTGATGTGGCTACATGTAGAATGTCACTTCAATTATCCTAAACTCGCATAAAAATTCAAACCTCACACTAATGCACAATAAATTGGTGGTTGAGAGAAATGACAAGCCTCTTACACACATAATCTAAACCCACACCCCCTAAGGACATAATTTAAAACCCATGTAAGAAAAGTGCAATAAATGTAAATTTTTGTCTTAGCAAACACATAATGGCATATATTTTTTACTCCCCAATCTATAGGTAGGGTTGGTATATGAAATTAAGAGGTGTGAGACAAGCTTAACTTGTTCCACAAGCCTCCAAAAATAGCCCTTAAGCCCAAATCTGAATTTTCCAAGTAAGGTATAGTGTACACCACTCAACATCACATACACTCAACTTAAATCACAAAAATTCAAAGGAAAAACTACTCTAATAAATGGCCCCTTTTGTCACATCCCTAAATATATTAATAAACATGATTAATTCACTTAATTAAGGCACATTAATTAACAATGATAAAAATGGATTACATCACAAATTAAATCACATACTCCACAATTAAATAAAAGAAAAGGGAAAGAATTACACACAAATCCCATGGTCACAATTGGAGGTCATCCCCCATGGGGAAGCCCTAAAAAAATAAAACAAAACAACAAAATTACACAAGTAGCCATAGTGACCTTCGTTGTATCCATTGAGTATTTAGCTTTGGTTGGTCTCAATCCCATTTTTATTGTTATGATATAATTACCCATGAAAACACACAATACATCCTTCGACCGGTGTCCACATCAAAAACATTAAAGATACAATATACGCACATAAATCAATAGCCATCCTCATATAGCTAAATCATCATATGAACTAAACAATGTTATCATTTGTCTAAAATTTCAACATCTCAATTATATTTTTTTATCAATATCAACAGATCAAAAGATTAGTTCAAATGCTAAATCCAATTCAACACGGCGAGAATTCTTAATGTCAGTAATATACATGATAAAAACACATCATCCTTATAAATATAAAAATGTTTCTCTATGCCTCTAAGAATCCACACAAAGCATACTATGAATCACAATCCATCAATAGTCATAATATCTCTATCACCTAACATCACGCTAAACCAAAATGATACAATAATATCCATGTCTATAGTCAACAATAATATAAATCAAAAACATAATAAGTTTTGAAGAGGATTCGGCACTATAGGTTACCAAAAAAGTGATACTCTAAAGAGGATTATTAAAGAGAAGTACATCTATGCATATGTTTTGTTCATTACAAAATCAACTCGCAGATCCTTCTTTGTTATCCCTGGAGATGGTTAGAAGGAAGATGAAATAATTATTAAGAACTTAAATATTGTTGTAGAGGATATTGTAAATTTTGGAATTTTCGAAGAAGAGAATAGAGAAATGATTGAGAAAAGCAACATAGAAGTCGAAAAGAATTTGAAAAGGAGAGTGGATGTCGGGAAGTTGTTTCAACATATACTACATGTGTAATTGTATTATTTGGAAAATGTTCACAAAAATTAAAGTTGAAAAATGTTAAAGTTTGAAACTTAAAAGTTGAATATTGTTTAAATCTAAGAATATTGTCACTATATGTTACAATGGTTTTCATGGAATCTCAATTTTCTTACGTGTATTGTCTAGCAAGATCTTATATATATATATATATATATATATATATATATATATATATATATATATATATATATATATATATATATATATATATATATATATAAGTTCTAGGTTGTGAAATGTACTTATATAAAAATATTTATGGAATGCATTTTCTTTAATATTTAAAGTTTAATTATTTACAATGCAATGTTTTTCATGGAATATCACTTTTTACACGTAATTTAATTGACTACCACAATATTTAATGTTTATATAAATAAAAAAAGATACGATATAAAATATTAATGAATCAAACCGATGCACGATGATTCTCTTCCAACTAGTACAACAAAATATTCTTCTCTTTACTTGTAAAATTCAAACTCGTAATGAGGTTTCTTTACATTACCTTTGTAGCCCTTCTTAAAATTATTAGGAAGAATCACATAACGGTTTTTAAATAGGAAGAATCACCAGTGCTAGTATGTTGCAATGTTTTTCATGGAATCTCATTTTTTACACGTATTATCTTGCAATTTGGAATTTATATTTTGTTATATATAGAAATTCTAGATTGTGAATTGTAATGATATCAAAATATTTATGGAATGTATTTGATTTAATGTTGAAAGTTCAAGTATTTACAATGCAAAATATGTAGGATGGATACCCTAAACTATGTTTAAGTATGTAAAATGCAAAATATGTAAGATGAATAACTCAAACTGTTTTTGATTCATCACAGATTATTTATTATTGTCTTACGCCTATTTATAATCATTGAAAAATAGTATTCCAAAAATGCATGTCACAAACACTACATCAAAGAATTTTGAATACACCCAAATAAATAAAACAAGATTATTATTACTCCAAGTATGAGATGGTTCAAGGTAACTCTACATGGGAGGATGATGTATACATGCACAAAATGAGAAATCCTCCTTCGCAACGAGATAGATGACATACAAATCAAGAGAAATCAACACAAAAATGGATTAGTGGATAAATGGGTGGGTTTCTTGAAAATGTTAGTCTTGAGAAGTGTGATCTTCTTAGGATGGATTGTAACCTACATTTTTATAAAGACGAGAAAAACTATTGATAGAGCAGATGTAGCAAAGAAGATATGAGATAAGTCAAAAATTAAATGCAAAGAAGATAAAGTAAAATGCATATCTGATCTAAGAAAATTAAATCAAACCTATGCATGTCGAAGGTGACATACAAGCTGCAGGTGCCGGTTGATGGAGATTGGAGAAAATCAATTGGAACAATGAAAAAAATGTAGATCTCGAAGGCCTTGGAAAATAGTGTTCTAAAAAGCATGTAACAAACACAACATCAAAGCACCTTGAAACTAAAAAAATGCCAATTAAATAAAAATGGTTATTATAAATAATTGTATTTAAATAGATGTAAGTTTATACCTGTAAAATTTTAATTAATAACTAGATCTAAAACAATCCATTTTAAATAGCCTTGTTACATTCGATATTTGCATCTGCGAGTTTAGATGAAGCACCAAATCTAGTCTCATCATTGAGAACATTTGTATTTTTAGTTGTATTATTAACACCTCAATGCATAATATGTAAGATGGATAACCTAAAATGTGTTTAAGTATGTAAAATGCAAAATATGTAAGATGGATAACTCAAACTGTGTTTGATTCATTACACTTTATTTATTATTATCTTACATCTAATTATGATATTTGAAAAATAGTGTTCCAAAAATGCATGTCAAAAACACTACATCAAAGTAGTTTGAAAATACCAAAATAAATAAATACCAAAATGTCAGGTGACAAACAATAAATGTAAGGTGATACTTGTAAGATTTGAAATCATATTTAGAGTTGAAACAATCCATTTTCAATAGCTTCCTCATAGTCAATATTTGCATCTACGTAATTTGAGGATGCACCAAATCTAGTCTCATCATTGAGAACATTTGTATTTTCAGTAATAATATTAACACCTCTTATTTCAACAAATGAATTCAAATGTGCAATTACTCAGTCAAAAGGAAATGTGTCCTGGGAGTAGCACGAAACATATAACCTCATACAACTTTCTAGATTTCTATCCAACCTGTTTATTATTTTTTATTTTACAAAAGCTAAAGCACTTTGAAAAACCATCTCATCCTCCACATATTCTAAAATAATTATTTGGCACAACTCGTATAATAAAAATATTCATTGATGTCTTCCTATAACACACTACTTTGGTAGTTTTTTCTCCGAGAGGCTTGCAATTACACCATTCTCTTGAGGTTCATTTTAAAAACGATCTTTGGCTAACCATATTCGTTGCAAAATCTGAAGATTAAGAATTTATTTAGTCAATATTAAAATATACTTTTGATTTAAATATCATTGACCTATGATGTTTTTATGAAATGACCCATTATTGTAATCATGGATTTATGAAATAGCTTACTGACTAAATCTTCACGATAAGTTGTAGTATTCCAAAATATTATATTCATCACTCCCATGGCTTCAAGAATTTTATCTTTAGTGAACTAATCTCGATTTCGTAGATGCTAAGGATTGTGCAATATTTTAACCTTTATTCTTGTTTCAACTGTAATAGAATCAAACATAACACGAATAACAAGAACTTCTTCTCTTTCGATCCTAGAATATCTTTTCATTTTTACAAAATGTGCAGTGGTATCTCCCTCCCATTAACATTGATACATAGGTGATCATGGATATTAAATATCAAATTCTTACTAGGATTGTTAACATCCAAAAAACTTCCATTTATCAAAAACAAGTGTATAAAAATATTGTTGTGACAATTACAACATATCAAGAGATTGGCATACCCTCTTTCTAAGTTGTATAAAATTAACAATATAGATGGATCTTTCTTGTTCATGCTTTATTAATGTATTAATATCCTTCAAAATTGGTAGAATGCCAACTAATGTAAGAAATGTTTCCAAATATGTTAAAAAGAACAACAAATCCTTCTCTTTGTCAACTTTATGGCGATATTTGTGGATGAATCTAGCCAACGATGGATAATCCAAGAAAATTATTCTTGTAGGATCATACAAAGAAATCCACCTTGTATCAACATCCTTTAAAATATAAAATTACCATCTGTAATTCCAATTGCAAATTTTAAAACTCAAGAAATCACTTTGGATTGCTTAACATATATGAATGTAAATCTCTTATAAGGTCTTCTACTCTTGTAAATTTTTCAAATTTTCTAACTATTTTATATGTTAGATTCATAATGTGATACATACAATTAATTTCCAACATATAAGTGGCTAATTTTATTTGTAATAAAAAACACAAGCTATCTCGATGACCTTGTATAACTTATGATCCATCTAAACCAACACATACCAACTTCCTAGTAATTTTAAGTTCATTCATGCGAGTAATATCTTTCAAATTGGAAACAACTATTTTATATAGGTTTTCAACATTGTAATTTTAAACCATTTTATGTACATCCAACAGATGTGGTTTTCTTATATGACTTTCAAAATTATAAATATGGATGCATACCCATGAGGTGTTATCAATTTCTATTACTTCATCAATTGATAAAGATATTAACTTTGAATTTTTACACTCTCTTTCAAATCTTATTTTTCAATAATTACAAAACATCTATCCATTTCCCATACACTGATGTTTGACTAATGAGATTGAGGAATGTTCTTCATTGCATTTTATTGGATCAAAATTTTAAAAGCAATGAAATAAAAAATAGGTCTTCCTTTCTTCAGGATGTGGAATATGGTAGATGTTGAAATTTTTGTACTCGTGCAAAAGGTCAACTTGAAGCCTCTTTTTAGATAGAAAGGATTGATGTGATGGACCTAACTAAGGAAATAAAATATAAGTGAACTGCAATGCCAAGATGCAACTATGTGCATTTTTACATGATACGGCAAACACGACCTATGAAACCATTTCATGATCGTCTTCAAAAAAGTTATGAAAAGCCTTGAAAGACTAATACAAATCCTTGATAAAGGAAAGAACAACAACAGATGTGAGAGATTGAACCCTGAAACAACAAACATAGTTTTTTGTTCAGAGTCTTTGAAGGTACATTTTAAGTTACAAGTACATTAATTTCTTGTTATTTATTTATGCTTGAATGATATTAATTATGTGTTGAGTTGTTTAGTTCATTCTATAATCATCATCTACAATATTTGAATGTAAAAGAAATAGAAAACTCAATTACATAATTTAATTTCATTTATTCATAAAGAAATACAGTTTCAATTTCCCACACAAGCCATGGGATGTAACTTATATGAACTGAAGATAAAAGGTACATATGCATGAAACTATAAGAAAAATAAGAAAGAAGAAACCCATCATTTCCTGATTGGGTTGTTTTCTCTTGATCTTCACCATCTTGATGCCACATCTTCATCCATAGATGCACCATCTTAAACTCCCAAACATTCAAGTGCTTGTGGACATACAACAAATTGTTATTAGATCTATGGGTTTAATCTTTATTCATGTGTTTATAGCTTCAGGAAGATGAATCTTCTAAAATAAGCACATATAAGATACATGAAGGGAACCAGACACAAAATCAAAAAGTACATTTGACTATCATTTAGGAATATTCAAGTATTATTTTTCAAAATCATCACAGAGAAGTAAGAATCACTACCTAATGCATGAAAGGCTATTTGCCTTATTTTTCTAACTATTTTCTGAAGTGTGCATGTACTTGATATAAATAGTGCCACAAAAATGAGATATAATTTCCAACTCGAGAAAGGGGAGAAACATAATAAGGAAGTGCACTTTTCCATCAAAGAGTTAAAAACATGCATTTGAAAATACTTTAAGGTTCCAAGCATCTTGTAATCTATAAAATATAATTCAAATTGTCCTAATTCATTTCATACAGGTCCATCAAATTTTAGAGAATGAATCAATTACATGTATCAAGCTAAGAAAGCAATTTCCAACAAAAAAAATGTGTGGCTAAAAGAATGCAACTTACGAGAATTTGACTTAAAGAGAAATAAATTTTCAAAAGTATTATGCTACATCTATGAAGAGAATATAGAGTTCCGAACAACATTTCAAGATTTCATATGCTCTCATTCCAGTCAGTTCTCAATCAAGTCCAAGTAAAATGTTTTCAATTATGAAATGGAGGTGTTCAATAGATAGAGAAAGAATCTGAATCCTTTAGATAAGTAACTATCCAAGAAAGGAAGGATAGTTATAGAAAATTCCAAATAACATCGAGTGTGAGATAAAGGAAGAGAATATAATGTTCGAGCATTAAGATTGAAAAATGGAGAATAAAAGTCATTCTTTCTTCTACTTAAACAAGTGAAAGAAAAAATTTATAGTTCTAAAAAAGTGAAAATTTTCAGCTATCAAACTATGATTCAGTTACATAGTACAATTTCTCAAGTATGTAGTTGAAAATAAATACAGACTCAGATCAACATTTAAAGAAAGTATATGCTAAAAGCAATTTCTTTGAACATCTTGTAAGAAAATTACACGTATCCAAGAGTATCCCAATTCAATAAATTTCCAGCAGATTGCAGTGCAAGTATTGTTTTCAAATTCAAATTTCAAATGAATTCACAGTTCCATATTTGATGACCTCACTCAGATTTGATAGAGACAAGATGAATGAAAAAAATCTTGATCAATCAATAGGAAGGAAGTATTGCTACAATCCAATTTTATGGTGCTGCATAAGGTTTCAATTACAGTTTCAATCAACTTTTAAGTACTATTGTTGCCAAAATAGAGAAAAGGAGAACTCGCATATTTTAGATAAAAGTAATCATGTTACAATCATACGAGAAAAATATAAAATAATACAAATTTCTATGGCATCCATGTTTGATTCAAATGGTAGAACATGAATGGACAAGTTAGATAAGATAACTCAATACAAGATGGAAGGTTACAACCATGTTCAGCAAGATAATTTTACAATTATAAAGCAGTATCAAACATCATGAATATAGTTTCCGAGTCAACAGTCCTAAGATCATCTTGAGAAAGTTCAAATGAGAAATACAATCTCGAATCACATCAAGACTATAATAGAGAATAGAGAGTAGAGAAAATCCATTAATTAAGCTATACGAATGCTAGCATAAGCTAAACCCCAACCCAGAACAACAAAGATTTGAGTTGCGAATGACCCAGGATGTTAATCTTAGTAATTTGTAGCTTGACAGCTGTTTGTCCTCATCCAATTGTTATTTAGACAACTTAGAATTTAGAGAAATAGTTGTTTTTGTCAAACAAATATTGTTAGGATAAGAACAATTGTTATCTAATATTGACTCCTTTTAGGTGACACCTCATAACCAAGGTTGTTATGGTTATTGAGTTGTCTTAATCTCAGCCGATCATTTGTATTAATCTTGGCCGTTGATTTTCAACGAGAGTAGTATATAAGGAGGTCATTGGGGTCATTTGTAACAAGGAAGTTTTGAGAGAAACTTGCAGTGTTAGCAAGGGCGCAGTGATAGCGTTGGAGATAGCAGTGGAGGAATATCAGCAGGAGGATTAGGAGATTGTCGGAGCTCTACAGTAAGAGGCAAGCAGTATTTGTATCTCTTGATTTGCTAAAGTTTAATATATTTCTCATCTGTAGTACTAGTTTTCCCTACGGGGTTTTTCTAGGGACAATTGTCTGAAAATATTGTGTTCACCTTGTTGGGTATTTCTTATGTGTTTGTATTTGTGAAGTTACAGTTGTGTTATTTTCCAATATTTGTTGATCAAATAATCTTACAAGATAGGAGGTTAATAATCAGTAACTGTAATAGATTTTTCACATGGTATCAGAGCTTTGTTTGGGTAGAAGAGATTTACCCTAGGTGAAAGAAAGTGAGGGTTTATAAAACCTAGTTTAACCTCTTCAAAATTATTGTTATTATTTTCTTTTAAGATGGCCCCAAAGAGTTTAAGAGATCGGGATAGATTGGATGGAGCCTCGAATTTTGGTGTCCGAAAGCGAATTTATTTATTCTTTGGAAGAGAATGGTATCAAGGAATATGTGACCACTGTTGTACCTGTACCTACAGATGCAACACAACTCTTAGCATATAAGAAGGAAGATGCCAAGGTGAGGAGGTTGATTCTTGACGGTGTCAAGGATCATATTGTTCCGCATATTGCAGAGTTAGATACAACGAAGACGATGTGGGATGCCATTATGAATCTGTACCAGAATGCTACCACTAACCGGAAGCTGATTCTCAGAGAAAAGTTGAGGAATACCCGGATGAATAAGGGAGAAGACGTCACAAGTTACCTCACTAGACTTAGACTTGTCAAGGATGAATTGGCAGCTGTTGGAGACAAACCAAGTGATGACGAGCTAGTGAGAATAGCCCTAAATGGGTTTACTAAGCAGTGGGATGTCTTTGTTCAAGTCATCAATGGACGAGACACCTTACCGAGTTGGGATCGACTATGGAGTGATTTCACTCAGGAGGAGCTTAGACTAAGTCTTGTCAATGGAGTCAACATTAAGAGTCAGAAAAGTGAGGTGGACCAGGAAAATGTTGCCCTAGTGGGTAAAGGGAAAGCAAAGAAGGGGTCTAGTAAAGCATCAAATTCACAAGGTGAAAAGAAGAAGAAAGATTCTTCGAAGATCAAGTGCTATGGCTGTCACGAGTTTGGCCACTATGTCAGCGATTGCCCAGAAAGGAAGAAGAATGAAAAGAAAGGCAAGAAGCAAGTTGCGGCTTCAGCAAGTGCAGATGAGCTCTCTAGTAGAATGGAAGATGAGTTTGCACTCATAGCATGTATGGTTAGCTCAACCTCACAGAGTGTTTGGTACATAGATAGTGGGGCGTCATATCATATGACAGGAGTTAGAGAATACTTCTCCAGTTATAAGGAAGAGAGCACCAGAATCCAGATCTCTATGGGGAACATGTCCAAACTCAACTCAGTTGGGAAAGGGACTGTTCAGTTTCAGAGGGAGAGTGGTAAGATTATTCCCCTTCATAATGTGTTGCATGTTCCAGGCTTAGGGATGAATTTGATTTCTGTATCTGTCCTTCAGGACAAAGGGTACAATGTACTCTTTAGAGGGGCACATGTGTTGATCAAGCACAAGGATTGGAAATCACCCACAGCTATTGGAGTTAGGAGTGGTCAGCTTTATAGGCTGCAGTTTGATATTCCTAAGGCACTCATGAGCAACAGTAATCTTAGAGATCAGGGAGAGCTATGGCATAGAAGGATGGGCCATATCCATCATGGAGCCCTTAAATTACTTCATGAGACAAAGTGACTGGTGTTCCTGAGGTGAGCACAGAGAACGATGATGTATGTAAGGGATGCGTGTTGGGGAAGTTTGCTAAAGCATCTTTTCCAAGGAGTGACACCAGATCCAAGGGCGTTCTTGATCTAGTACATTTAGATGTATGTGGACCAATGTCGACGAAGTCTCTCAGAAGGTATGAGTACTTTGTTACTTTTATTGATGATTTCTCCAGGAAGACATGGATATACTTCTTGAAGACCAAGGATGAGGTTTTCAGTCGCTTCCAAGAGTTCAAAGCTCTTGTGGAGAATTCGACAGGAAGGAAGATAAAAGTTCTTTGGTCAGAAAATGGAGGTGAGTACAAAAGCAATGAGTTCCAGGAGTTCTGTACCAGAGAAGGAATCAAGAGAGAGTGGACTGTTCCTTACAATCCGCAACAGAATGGAGTTGCTGAAAGGAAGAATCGGTCTATAACGGAGGCATCAAGGGCTATGTTGCATGACCAAGATTTACCCCGTTATCTGTGGGCAGAGGCATGCAATACAACAGTATACATACAGAATAGAGTTCCACATAAGGTACTAGGGAAGATGACACCAGAGGAAGCATTCACTGGGAAGAAGCTAGATGTCAGTCACTTTAGGATCTTTGGGAGTTTGGCATATTGTCACATTCCTAAGGATACACGTACCAAGTTAGATCAGACTGCAGAGAGAGGGTACTTTGTGGGGTACAGTGAAATCTCTAAGGCATATCGGATATTCATTCCGGGGACCAGGAGGATTATTGTTCGACGTGATGTCAAGTTCATGGAGGACAAGGCATTTAGAAGGTCTAGAGATTTGCCAGTAGATGATCAGAGTGAGTAGCCAACAGAAGCTCCAAGGATCACTCAATCGAGTCAAGGGCAGCAAAGCTTGAGTACAGTTACTAGTACAAGCATAGACTCAGGAGGAGAGAGTTTTCAAAGTATGGAGCAACAGTACAAGAAGACATGGAGCTTGATATTTCATCCTCTACGGTTGGCAGCAAGAACCATGAGGTTCAATGAGACACGTGCAGAATACTCAGGAGTTAGTGGGTACTCCTAGGAGGAGTGATAGACAACGGAAACCACCAGCCAGGTATGATGACTATGTTGCATTAGTTAGTATGTTGGTAGATAGTGAACCTTCTAGCTATCAGGAGGCTGCACAACATCAAGTGTGGCAAGAAGCAATGGTTGAGGAGTATACTTCAATTATGCAGAATGATGTGTGGGAGGTAGTGCCTAGACCAACAGATAGGGCAGTGGTTGGATCACGTTGGATCTATAAGATCAAGCACGGTGCAGATGGTAGCATCGAGAAATATAAGGCAAGGTTCGTGGAAAAGGGGTTCTCTCAGAAAGAGGGAATAGACTACGAGGAGACATTTGCTCCAGTTGCCAGGTATACTTCTATACGAGCTGTAATCTCAATTTCAGCACAGATGGGATGGCAGATCCATCAAATGGATGTCAAGACAGCGTTTCTTAATGGTGAGTTGAAAGAGGAGGTATACATAGAACAACCAGAAGGCTTTATAGCACAAAGCAAAGAGACCCACATGTGTAGATTGAAGAGAGCGTTGTACAGACTCAAGCAGGCTCCCAGAGCGTGGTATGAGTGCATTGATAGTTACTTGCAGGAAATGGGCTTTGTGAAGAGTGAGGCAGATGCTAATCTCTACTACTTGGTAGTTGGAGGTGAGATTCTCATTCTTGTTCTATATGTAGATGACTTGTTTCTTACAGGTTCACTGGGGCTCATAGAAGAATACAAGAGGGATCTTGCAGCGGAGTTTGAGATGAAGGATTTGGGACTTATGCACTACCTTCTAGGCATGGAGGTATGGCGAGAAAGATGGAGAGATTTTCCTTGGGCAAGGGAAATATTGCATGGAAATCTTGAAAAGGTTCGGGATGGAAGATTGCAAAGCCATGTCTACAACCATGATCATGAATTGGAGGAAGGTAGACACATCAGGAGAAGGATGTAGACCCCACCTTATACGGGAAGTTGATTGGTTCTCTCATGTATTTGGTCAATACCAGGCCAGATATAGCTTTTGCAGTTAACTCTCTTAGTCAGTTCATGGTTGAGCCAAAGAGAGTGCATTGGATGCATGCAGAAAGCATGTGCTGCATTATTTGCGAGGTACAATCGAGTATGGAATTAGATATGCTCGAGGTGAAGGAATCAGTTGATGGGCTATCTTGACGCCTTGATTGGGCGGGTAGTACAATGGACAAGAGGAGCACTTCAGGTGTTGTTTCAGTCTGGGATCAGGAGTTGTATCTTGGTTCAGCAAAGAAGCGAAGTCCGTGGCTCACGAGTTCAGCAGAGTCGAGTACATAGCAGCTAGCATGGCAACATGTGAAGCTATATGGCTTGAAGTTGCTAGTAGCCTTGTTTGGTCGGAAGGTTGAGACTACGGTGATACACTCGCGACAATCGAGTTCGCATCAAGTTGATCGAGAATCCGGTGTTTCATGATAGGTCAAAACATATAGACATCAAGTATCACTTCATCAAAGATTGTGTACAGCGTGGTGTTGTTAAGCTACAGTTTGTACCTACAGATCAGTAGGTAGTAGACATTCGACAAAGGCATGGGGAAGGCAAAATTTATCTTCTTGAGAGAGATGTTGGGTGTCATGCGAAACTGACTTCCTCGCTAAGAGGGAGTGTTAATCTTAGTAATTTGTAGCTTGGACAGTTGTTTGTCCTCATCCAATTGTTATTTGGACAGCCTAGAATTTAGAGAAATAGTTGTTTTTGTCAAACAAATATTGTTAGGATAAGAACAATTGTTATCTAATATTGACTCCTTTTAGGTGACACCTCATAACCAAGGTTGTTATGGTTATTGAGTTGTCTTAATCTCAGCCGATCATTTGTATTAATCTCGGCCGTTGATTTTCAACGAGAGTAGTATATAAGGAGGTCATTGGGGTCATTTGTAACAAGGAAGTTTTGAGAGAAACTTGCAATGTTAGCAAGTAGTCTTGCAGTGTTAGCAAGGGCGCAGTGATAGCGTTGGAGATAGCAGTGGAGGAATATCAGTAGGAGGATTAGGAGATTGTCGGAGCTCTGTCAGTAAGAGGCAAGCAGTATTTGTATCTCTTGATTTCTTTGAAGTTTAATATATTTATCATCCGTAGTATCTTGGTTTTCCCTACGGGGTTTTTCCAAGGACAATTGTCCGAAAATATTGTGTTCACCTTGTTGGGTATTTCTTATGTGTTTGTATTTGTGAAGTTACAGTTGTGTTATTTTCCAATATTTGTTGATCAAATAATCTTACAAGATAGGAGGTTAATAATCAGTAACTGTAATAGATTTTTCACACACGAGCCTAAATACGGGTAAGCATTAATGGTGTCATACTAGAAACCCACAAGAAGAAATTTCAACAACGCAAGTATCAAAAGCAGCTACCGAACAATGAAGTTGGAGCCGTCTTTGAATATAGGTGGTCCTTTTAAAAAATTACAAGTAGAAACATAGTATCAAATTCCAGGATTGGTTTTACATGGTTTCGAGTTTTTAATTACACTCATATAGTTACAATGATTTTGTTTTTCAGAAACAACATAACCCAACTCTCCAAAACACTATGAACAACCTAGATCAAGCATGATCTAGAGTTTTCAAATGGGTCGAGGTAAGTAAAATGAACACAAAGAAAACAAAAATGATACATCTAGAACTTACCTTCCATACAATGGATAGTTTGAATTGTTCATATCATCGTAGCGAGACAGTTCATTGCAAAATGAACAAGCCGATGTATAATGGTCAAGTCTGTGTTGTATACATAGTCAAAGAAAGAAAGGAAAAACCCTCTTACCCGTTCAAGATGAATAGAAGCAAGCAGCCAAGGTAAATTTTGGCCATGGGGTATATGGAAAATCAGTCTAAGAAAAACAAATCTCAAATAATGGCGGCCATTGGAACCCACGAGCTCCAATAAATTAAAGAACAAAATATGTAGAGGCCTGAGCATATTACAATGGCAGCCGTGTGGAAATAGAGGCCTAACCCAGAACTCAGAAATCCTTTTATGGCCATGGTGTCATCCAACTTAAAAATCAGAGATCCTTTTTATCAAAACATGTCAACCCAGAAAAGCAAAGAAATACAACTAGCTCAGACAACAAGCAAGAAAGTTAGAACATCTCAACAAAATAAACGCAAATTTCACCACTTCGAACCCTGAATGAGAGAACATTGGCCTGGTTTGAAAGGGACGATCATAGCTTAGCCAAGAAATGTAAATAAACTACACCAAATGGTGAGCTCAGTACAAATGAAAAGTAGTAATGAGCTTCAAAATAGAAGCTAGAACAGAAAATGGTGAAACAAGCCGCAATTGGACAAAGCAGCAAATCCAACTTAGAACAAATTAGATCAGTAGAAAAAAGAGCCCATACCTTTGCAGAATAATGGTGATAACCCAGCTTATGTAAATGATTTAAAAGGTGACCATTGAACCAGAATACAGAGCTTCAAACCATCTTACAAATGGCGACTAATTATTTTGAGCACAACTCGTAAAATAAGCACTCACCTCATACCCTTGAAAACAAAGCACTTAGTAGGCATGAAACAATGATAAGAGTTTTGAAACATCGAACCCTTTACAAATCGAAGAGCTCGAAAAGGTCAAAAATAGAAGAAATTAAAAAAATGGCTAGAGTTTCCCCAGCTCCGTGGATCTCCAAAATTCAAATGCCAAAAGATTAGGGTTCAAAGGATTTTTCTAAGATTAACTCAACCATGGATTTAACCTAGACACGTGGTAATAAGAGGTGAAACCCTAACTCCACCCTTATCAAATCATGGTTAAGGTTAATTATTAACAAAAAGGAACCTTATGGTTTTTCCATGTCCCCCTCCCATGGGGTTGAAATTATTTGAAGTGCTAATGTAACGCCTACATTTTCCATGCACAAAACTCAAGATAAAACCAAATATTTAATTAGGAAAATTACGGAATAATTTTATTATTTAAAAAGGTTACAATAAGATAACCACCACCTAGGTTTAAATGTTTCACGTTTAATAAATTCCATATATTTGTAATGTTGTCGTAATTAAATTAACAATTAATTATTATTACTTCACTCCAATCATTTCAAGTTTAAATCTCCTTCTAGGGTTTATGTTATTTCACCTTGTTTAAAGTGTCATTGGGCCAATACTTCCTAAGTTGGCTTAATTCTTACTTCTCACAACAACTTAGCACAATGCCCTAAAGAGGTCATCTAGCTATACACTTTAAATTTCAAATAATAACACATATAAATCATTAACCAAGTTACCCTTTTAATAATTATTTAATTTAATGAACCCTTGCAAATTCCAAGCCATTTATTCATTTAACATTCTAAGGCTAAAGTATCAACTTACCCTAACCATTAATTCGCCGCATTCATCCCATTATCCATACCTTTTAATTAATTTTTAGTCCAAAAGTCCCCATCACTTAAAGTTGTAGGGTGTAATCTCATCCATTATGTTGGTGCTCAATTTAATCTCGCCCTAATTGTTCAAAATTTCTCAGTTCACATGGTTTGAAGTTTTCTCTATCTCCCTATATTGATGCGTGAAAGCTCTTTCCTTCATTTGGTTGCCATGATCAGTCCTTTCCTTTGGTGAGGATCACATTGAGTCCAGATATTATTTTCCGTTCCTCTATCCATGAGAAAGAATTTGTAATTTGGGCGTGAATTCGAGGTTTCCCCTACCTTCTATTTTTCCAAAGTCATATTTTCCCTGCCAATTTTTGTCCCAATATCCGAGGAAACATGGTCCTTTCTGATTGGATGCGGCCTGACAATGGGTCTTTTTAGTGAAATTTGTCACTTTTTGTCACATTTGTAAAAAATACCAAATTGGCCCCGCGGCCTCGATAAAGATCATCTGATTGGTTATTCAACAAACATGAAGTGGTAGGGAAAAAGTATTACTTTGACCCCGAAGAAGGACACGTGGCATTTTTTCAAGTTACAAGCGGGAGGCAGGTCGCTAGAGAATTTTGTAGTTTTTTGCCTTTTTGTACGAGGGAGAAAAGTTATGAAATAATCTGCAACTCTACTGGGGCCCACATTAAAAGTTATAAGTGGAGAGGTGGGTTGCTGGGGAATTTTAAGACTCTAAGGCCCACTTCAACTCAAAGCTTGTCCATGTGGAGGGCCTATGCTCATTTGAAAATTTGCCTCTCGGTTTGACCTTTGAAGTTGCGCCAAGGAGACACGTGGAGGTTTCCACTGGCCCTGCCCATACTTAGACTTTTCTTCAAGTAGTCGGTGTAGCTTTATCAGACCATGGACACGTGGAGGGCCCACACTCATTTGAGGATCCACCTCTGGGTCCTACCTTAGCAGTTGTGCCAAGGAGACATGTGGAGGCTTCTGCTGGCTCCTCTCTATACTTAAAATTCTCAAGCAACTTTCTAAGGCCTGAGATATGTGGTGAGCCGCGCTTGTTTGAGGTCTCCATTTTTGGGCACCATATCAGAAGAGCGCCGAAGAGACATGTGGAGGCTTTTGCTAGCTCCTGTTTATACTGAGACTTTTTCAAAGGCTAAGGTAACTTTCTTGGGCCCAAGGCACATGGAGAGCCTGCACGCGTTTTAGGTCCCACCTCTAAAACTCATCTTTGAATTCATTTCGAACAAATACGTGAAATTTTCCACTTGGCCTTCTCATACTCTGACTTTTCAGCAACCGATGCAATTCTCTATGGTCCTAGGCACGTGGTCATTTAGGAACCTACCTTTAGATTTCACCTTTGTAATTGTGCCAAGGAAATACATGGAGGTTTCAAATGACTCCTCTTTGCACTTGGCCTACTCGGACTCGCAACGCATGTATGTGGAATAATCCATGTGTGGACACTCATTTGTGAGAGGCATGAATACAGAGCATCCATGCGAGGGCACTCATTTCTCAAGGTGAATTCTTGGGGTCAAAGTGATTGCTTGTCGAGATCCGGCTATATGGAGCCACCTAAAAATGATTAAAAAGGGGATTTCTTGCATGACGAGATAAAAGAATGACTATAAGAAGCTGTTTAAAAGTTATGGCACGACATCCTAGTCATGGTCGAGGGTCTAAGAAATGTGATCGGTTCATGATTTTTCCACCTGGCAGCTTTGGGTGTAAATTTGTTAAACATCACTTTCTGAGACAAATTGGTAACAAGTAAAGGATTCCTCTAATATTCTTCTTTTTGGGGGGAAATTTAGGATGAGTGAGTGAGTAAATTGTATAAATGTGATGAGGATACTCTTACAAATGGTTTTGGATTAATTCTTACGAGAAAATTTGAGAAAGCCCATCTTCCTAAGAGACAATCGAGAAACTTGTTAGTCTTTTGTGTTTTAGATTTGATCACGCCAAGATGGTTGCAAGTGTATAGCCATTGGATTTGAGCTCGAGATTGTTCAAGAAACTTTCCTCTACTAGTAAATCTAATAGATCTCGAATTAATCGATGTTGATCTTTGGAAAAATTGTGTCTTATTTTATTTCATAATGTCTTTCAAATGGTTTTGATTTTCATGTTGCAATCTTATGTCAAATTTTCTCCGAGACACACAAGATCTCATCCATGTATTAGTATTTTGGCATTTTCAATTTCATTATGAGAAGAGCCTTCATCTTGTAGTGAAATAAACAATTTAAAATAATTTTACTACCACTATGTTGATAAATATTGTTTGTAAGCCTATGAGTGTATCTTAGGCATGAGGAACTAGGGGTTGTTAATGTTTAATTGAGTCTTTAGCTCGAGGCTTCGTGTTGAATTATTAAAGATTATGTGAAAATGTGCAGATCTGGGGCTCCATTGATGCACACCTTCTGGTTGAAGGAATATTTTGGCTATTTTGAAGCTTTCTATTGTTAAGTTTTCCAATTGTTGTAAAGGTTCTCAAAGATTTGGTGAAATCAACTTCATCTTGCTTAATCCCCCACCAAAAATTTCAAATAACCATGAATCCTACTTGAAGTACCCCTGTTTGTGTTGTGTATCCACAAATAAAAAATTTATTTCCAAAATATACTGTAAAGCGAGGTTGTAAGTGTTTATAATAACTTTGAACTTTATTCGAGAAAATAAACCCATTCTTTAGAAGTGACAACTCGTGAGAGTTAAATTGTGGCGTATTGATCATATTTTCTCAAGGTTCCCTTGAAAATTGTGAAAAGAAGGATCTCTTCATGTCCTTCACTAACAGAGGTTACAAAATGGGTCCTCTCACCCTGGTCAAAAGGCACGACCTAAAGTAGTGAGGATAGATCAAATCATTAATGAAGGTGCTATCCAATTCTCCAATGCCCAAGTGACAAAGAGCCGGTGAATCCCTTCTCCATTTCTACAAAACGAAATATGAGTTGTCTTTCTCTTAGTATCTTGTTGGGGTTCTAAGGAGAATCAATTTGGATACCAACACCTAATCGGGCACCGTCTTTGGGGATTATTTGAACTCTAGGACCTATTGTGTGGCAACAACACCTAAATGGCACCACTGTCGGGAATTATTAGCATTTACGGGAGTAATTGAACTCTAGGACCTATTTGTGCAACAATAACACCTAAATGGCGCCATTCTTGGGGATTATTTAAACTTCGGGACCTATTTATGCAGCAATAACATCGATTGGTGTCATTTCTGGGGACTATTTGAACAAATGTGTACACATCTGCGACCCTCGTAATGTTTCTTACATGATCTAAGTCCAAACACGTTGTTTAAATGTCATCGGTGTTGAGATTTGTAAGAATTTTTATAAGTTACGTGTGTAATATTTCTAGTTTCTAGTGGTTATTGCACTAAATTTGTATGATCGAGTGATAAATACTAGTAAAGGATGTGTTATCTCTCAAAAGTGCACCCTGTAGAGAGATTATTGCAGGTTTTCTAAGCTTGCACAATTGATCTCTCTCTTTCGTAGATACAATGGAAACACCTCAGGTCTGTGGGTATACCTATTTTGAGGTGAGTCTCTAGGATTAAAAGGTCGGTTCCTTATTGGTGTATCCTAAACTGATTTCTAGGAGTTTGAGAGTAAAAGATGACTAGAAAATAATTAAAACTGAGGTGATACACCAAATTAATATGAGGTCTTTGATTGAGTATATGCACAATTGATTTGGGAAGGATTTTTGATGCATGAACCAATAGTTTTTCTGTAGAATATCTAAGGGCAAAACACTTGATTATACTGAGGGAGAATCACAACAGTACTAATAAGTTAACATGCACATTAAAATTAAGTAGAAAAGGATTGAATTTGTAGCAGGGTAAGGTAATTTGTTAGAAATTGCTTCACAAGACTAATGAAAGATACACAAGACTACAAAATAACTTGGAAAGGTAGAAAATACTTCACACTCAGAGGGAAAAACTAGCAAAATTTTCTTCAGTACTCCTATATCCAAAAGTCCTCCAGAAGTTCTCCTCTTGTGCTTTACAAAGGCACACAATATATAGCAAAAAAGTTCACCTTCTTCCTAAAAATAGCCTAAGGCTTGTACTCGCCCATGCATCCTATTTTTATCCTTTATTTAATAATAGATAAAGGAATAAAAATAGAACATGCAATTACAAATAGGAATTTAATAGCCTTGATTACAATTGGTCAACTGAAGTTGACTGATCTATTTTTAAGAAAGCAAGAGTAAATAATTTGCTAAAAATAAGCTTGCTTGCAAGGCAAGTCTTTCCTATTTTTAAACATGCCACTTTGTCTTCTTGTTTTATCTTCTTGTGGAACATGCAAAAATTCAACTCCCTGTTTGTGAGCAAAATAATTACAACACTTGCAAAATTTACAAAATAATCTAGCCACTATGGGGACCACTTCTGATTCGTACACTTGTCTTCAACTGAGTTTGGCCATTCTTGTGGACTTAGCATAATACTATGGTTTTAAAATAATACAAGGGCACTTTGGAAAAGTGTCACCATATTACATTCAGCCACACATGGTATATCATAGTCTCTGCCACCTTTTAATTAAACACGACCATGTAATACTTGTCGGCTTTTGCATTTGAGAGTGTATAGTTTGAAATTTCACCTTTTTTGGTGATTATTGATGGCATAATTTGGTCGGCCCCTTTGAATCACTTGAAACATATACTATAATTTGAATTTTTGAAAGTCAAAACTCAAAATGATAGCTTGGATGGCACGTAAACTCTTCTCCCTTTGCTTTCATGGGCCTTCGGGAAAATTTTTGGACATTTTAAGTCTTTTGCGGACTTTCAGACTTTTTGAGCCCTTTGTTGATTCTCGGGCTTGCGTGAAAATTTGGTATTTAAACTTCCTTGGCGAGGCCTATGGACTAATCTGAAGTTTTGTCTTGTAGTGGAGAGCTGTGGATATAACTCCTCTATGGGTTTTCGGGCCTTGGGAAAATTTGGCATTTTAAACGCTTTTTGTGAAAGAGCTTCGAAGACAAAATCTTTCGATCCTCCACTTTAGAGGAATTGTGGGCACACGGGACACCTTGAAGCTTTTAGGCTGTTTGTATTAAGTCTCAAAACTTTGAGAAAGCCCGCCACTCACCGATACTATGTGGAATCAATTTTTGAATTTTCTCCCCACGGCTTTGACTTTCTCATCGTGGAGGCTCAAGCTTGCGAAATTTTTGGAACTTTTAACTTTTGCATTTTTAAAGTTTGAAAACTTAAGTGAACCCCAACCTCCATTTCTCACTTCCACTGTGGTGACGACACGTGTCCTTCTCGGGCCTATAGATGAAAGTTTTACAATTTGAAATTTTGGTAAATTGGTCAACCGACCGCCATTTTGATTGGATGACTTTTGCCTTGATTTTGATGAACCATTTGGGAACGTCGATCTCTGTACCTATTAATTTTTATGTTGATCTATGAAGCATGATTTTAGGGTTTCTGACATGTGATAAATGTGTTTTAATGGCTTGAACCATGGTTTGCTTTGAACTTGGAGATCGATTCTCGAGCGTTGATCTATGTCCTTGTTGATTTTCAATCATTGATCCATTGACCAAGGTTGAGCTCTGTTAAGCCACGGTTGAGGTAGGTGAGTTAAAACAACTCAAACACTATTCATTTTTCACTTTGCATCTAGTTTTGTGGGCGAAGCCTTGGAATTTTTTTTAAAGCCATTGATAGTGTTTCTCGAGCTTTAGTTTCTCATTAGAAATGTCTCTCTGTGAATGAATTATTTATCCCTGTTAGAGCCTTCATGGAAGTTTCTTTGAGCTCAGGTTCATCTCAGAATGGTAATATCAAGCTTTCTTGCATCTGTATTTCATGGTTGTTTACTCTGTTAAGCTCGACCTTTCTGAGCTTGAGAGTTTCTTAGTAGTGAAAGGACACCATCATGAAGATTTGGGCTCTTTTTATGAATCTATGTTCTCACATTTTTAGCATGAAATTCACATTCTGTTGGGCTCTGAAATATCTACACTTTTATATCTTTCTCTCCTTAGAGCTTCTGAGCGAGACCATCATGATCATGGATGCTATAGCTACGAATCTAGCTTGGTTCTTATGAGATCCGTAGTCGTAATCACATAACCTGGGTAAGATTTTGCTCTGTAGTTGTAATCTTGACAATTTCTTAAACTCTGTTTAGAAAACATCTGTAGAAATTGAGGCATTAGGTTTTCTTCGTGCACTGATACTTGCATTTCCTAGTTTGAATTGTATTTTCATGCTTGGCCATTGATAAAAAGAGATCAAAATCCTCTATGGTTATTGTGTTTTCTTTTGCATGCTACCTGAAATGAGGTTTTTGGCAATGCCATTCTGTATAAGGTGAGTTCTTTCTGGTCTTCTACAACCTCTTTGTTTGACCACTGTAATTGTGATTGTTCGTTAGAAAATGTGAATTTGTTCTTGATTGTATGTCACCATTATTTTGATTTCAAAACTCGATTCCTCAGATCTAGGCCATGAAATTGATTCTTGAAATAATTTGAAGCTCTGACCGTCTGTTAGGTTTTGATCTCTTCCGGGATTTTTATTCTGATCTTGCTATATAACTTTCCAATGTTGTGTTGAAACACCACTTTAAAAGGGTTTTAACCTTGGATCCTTTCTGGATAGATGTAGACTCCATTATCATTCTCCTCCAAAACTAAGTTGCAAAATCTTTGGTATTTGATATTCTGGTATTGTTATTCTTCACCATAGAGTTCTTCCTCCATCCATATTTGATTTCTCTGACTGGAAACTATTCATTGGAATGAGAAAACCTATAAGTATCCCTCTTTTCTTTAATGATTCTAAGCTATATGCCTCATTCAATCATCTTTGAGGATTTCCATATTGCATCCTGCTAATATTTGGTGAAGCTTTCAAATCTAGGGTTGACATCTCAAGCTTGATTCATGGCTGAATTTTCAATAATCTACCTTGTCCGTTCAGATCCACTTATTGACCTCATGTGAGTTTTGCAAGGTTGAATGATGTTGATAAAATCTATAAATGAAGTGGTTTCTTATACATCTCTTTCTTCAGTTCACTTTTGAAATGCCTATTTGTAACCTGTAGTTGCACTTATACTCTTTGATCCCTGCAATAGTTTTCAAGCAATTCTTTACCTATTTTTGATACCATTATCAGGCATAAGCCTTGATTCAGATACTGTAATCTATTACTTTTACTGCATTTCTTTTATTTTAGCTTGATACAGATATTGGAAAAGTTGTAAATGTCCATTTTACATGGCGAAGCCCTGTCAAAATTTTCCTAGAACTCTTCTTTCTTCCCTTTTCAGTTGCAGTAGTTGTATTTTTTGGAAAATAAATTTTGTATGTAAGCATCTTCTTTGTTTTGTACTGTAAACCTCTTCCATTTGTAGACAATATTTGAGTTTCAGTTACATTGGTCCTCCTTTTTAGCATGTATATGATTCTTTCTTCTTGGCTGCAACCTATATCTACACATTTTAAGAAAATAGTTAGAAATAATTAGGCTTTTGGCCTCTCTTGTGTCCATGTTTCTTATTCTCTTTTCTATTTCTACTTCTTGAGTGAGCTATGCAATCTTATCTTCAAGTACTCTATATCTCTTGTTGCTTAGAGATCCATATGCACGAATTAGGATAGTGTAGGAATATGGATTAACCCTGAGCTCTTTATTGATGATTCCTTATCTTTTACTTTTCAGGTACCATGATTTCAGTTGTGGAGACAAAGATGAAACAAGATGGAAAGAAGATGATCTGCACAACAAAGAATATACAAGGCAATGATGGGTTCACTCATACTCCTTTGCTTTCTATTTCATGCATGTGTACCTCTTACTTCAGTAGATGTACCTTACTTTTCAGTCACATCCCACGGCTTGTGTGGGAAACATTTGACTTTCCTTATGAATAAAACATTGAATTTTGTAAATGAGTTGTATATTTCTTTTTGCATTTCAACCTTTTGTATGGATTGTATTATGAACTAAACAACTCAGTCATATAATTGAATGTCTTAAACATGAAGGAAAGAACATTAATGAGAACCTGTAACATTTAGTAATGAACTCTGATTTCTATAATATGCACTTATGTTTGTTGTCCCAAAACTCAACACTTCACCTACTCTGTAATTGGTGTCTTCATCAAGACAACACAACTGTCCTTGGGGCCTTTGTGTTCTTTTTGTTGAAGGTATCATGAAATTGCAGACTATGTGATCTGTTATGTTTTGTAACAACACACATAGCTGCAGATTTCACTTAATCATTAATTAATTCAGTAGTAACTAATAACATCAAAAATTCCTTAGCTTAGGTATACTTCACCCATGACTTTCATCGTAATGATGAAGTTTTGAGTTGCCCATTTTTGCACAAGTGTAAAAATTGTCAACATTTATGTGATCCTATGGGGAAAGCCGCTTGCTAGCTTAAAGACTAGTTCCTTGCTCTTTTCCATTGAGAATGGAGTCCAAAGTATATAACCAAAATCTACCTTTTTGAGAGGTCCTACCCTTTTAAACAAAACTAAAATGGGAAAGGATCTAGTAACTAGATCATGTGCATGAGTGCACGTATTGAATTTGAAAAACAATGCAATGTGCAGAAGCTATATTTATTGAAGGGAAATCCTACTCTAACAATCACTGTAAGATTTTCAATAATAGTGTTTGAGGAACATACCATTCATAGGAATGGGAAGTTCTTCTCCATCTAGCTTTGAAAGCTGAAAAGCATTGTGTTCCTTACAAGCTGAAATCATGTAAGGACCACTCTAGAGTGTATCAAACTTTGAGTTTCTTCCTAGCTTTACACGATCAACATCCCATTTTAACACAATATCTCCTTCATTGAAGATTCTGAACTTAGCTTTCTTATCAAAAGTCTTCTTCATCTGCTTCTGATTTTTCTCCATATTTAAATGAGCTTTCTCTCTTAGCTCTTGTAATTCCATTAACTCTGCATAATGAACCTGCAATGGTTCATTCTCAAGAAGCTCCATTTGGTGTAGCAAATCCAATGCTAGTAACTCAACCAAAATAGGCATTCTTGCTTCTTTTCCGTAAACAAGCTTGTATGGTGAATTGCCCACTGACCTTTTGGGAGTCACTCTGTCGGCCCAAAGTGTTGAATTCAACATCAGATGCCAAGCTCTTTGATTATCCTTGAGTGTTCTTCTGATGATCCTTAAAAGATTCTTATTAGTACTTTCAGCTAAACCATTACCTTGTGGGTAATAATTAGATGAAGAACTCAAATAAATTCCATGTTTGACAACCCAATATGTTATCTTAGCACCAAGAAAAGATAAAGCATTATCTGATATGATAGTTCTTTGGAACACCAAATCTGTAAACTATACCTTCATAAAAAGATAGTATTGAAGATTCATTTGCATCCTTCAAAACTACTGCTTTAGTCCATCTTGTGAAGTAATCTGTATAGTAGTTAAGATCCACTTGTGTCCTTGTGATGAGGGTGGGTTTATCATTCCAATGAAGTCAAGACCCCACTACATAAAAGGTTGATCAACTAAAATAGGTTGTAAGGGCAGTGAAGCTAAACACTCTTTTCCAACAAAGAAAGCACATTTTTTACACTTTCTTATCCATTCGAAATAGTCCTTAAATATGCTAGGCCAATAATAACCAGCTTTCATAATTTTCAAGGCTGTGGTACGTGCTAAGAAATGACCTCCTGTAGGTCCTTCATGGAATTCTAATAATATTTTATGAACTTCATCATAATCAACACATCACAACAAAATTCCATTTATATCTCTTTTGAACAACACACCATCAATAAAGATATAAGGTACAACTATAACCTGAAATATCTTCATTTATTTTTGTCCATACCTTCAGGATAGGTGTCGTGCTATAGATAATTGACTAAATTAGTCATCCATCTTGATTCTTGAATCTCTTGAACTGACTCGGGTTGTTGATTTTCTGGTTGAACCATGATTTTTGATTGCTGATATGCAATTTCAGCATGTTGTTTTGAATCATCTGGTTCTGTAGCTTGTTGTTTTTCCATATCAGCAATTAGATGTTCACATAGACCTTTACCCCTGACTATCTTTGCAAATCAGATATCAACATATATTCCATAACTTTAATTATCCATCCTACTCTTTTTCATTCAATTCTTTATTCAACAGGAAAGACTTGACACTTGGATGTGAAACAAGAACATGAATTTTATTATTTGAAAGCATGTACTTAAAATTATTTAGTCCTCTTACTATTGAAAGTACCTATTTTTTGAGGAATGTGTACCTTGTTTCGTAATCATGCAAGCTTATGTCAAGAAGAAGAAAGCAATAGAATTCTCAATATTTTCATCATTGACCTGAGTTAATATGGATGAGATTGTTTCAACTCCTGCAAGTGCATACATCATAAAATATTTATCAAAATTAGGATTTGCAAGAGTGGGAGCCTGAGATATGGCTATTTTGATTGCTTCAAAACCTTCTTTTCCTTCACTGGTCCAAGAGAATTTTTCTCTTTCTTGAGCATGGTTGTGAATGGTTTCACTAATGCTGTAAAATCTGGAACAAATATTTTGACAAAGTTGATTTTTTCCCAAGAAACTCTGTAATGCCTTCTTATGATGAGGCAATGATAACTGTGATATGGCCTCGATTCTGGAAGGACTAATTGATAAACCTTTCTTAGAAACAATATGGCCAAGTAGTTTACCTTGATGCACTGAAAAAATAGACTTCTTGGGATTCAAAGATATTCCAAATTTCCTGCATAACTGAAAGGTCTACCTCAAATGTATTAGATGTTCATCAGAATTCTTGGAAAAAATAGTAACATCATCTAAATAAACAAGGATGCATTTGTTTAACAAGCTATGAAAATCCATGTCCATTGCACGTTGAAATGTTACACCAGCATTTGAAAGACCGAAAGGCATTCTTTTGTAAGCATAAGTACCCCACTTGGTGGTAAAAGCTGTTTTGTATCTATCTTCTTCTCAAACTAAAATATGATTGTATCCACTATAACCATCTAGAAGAGATAGTCTATCTGAACCAGAGATTGTTCTCAAAATCTAGTCCATGTTTGGTAGTGGATAATGATCTTTTAATGAAGCTTTGTTAAGGTCTCTAAAATCCACACATAATCTGATTTCTCTGTTCTTCTTCCTAACAGGAACAATATTTTCTACCCAACTTAAATGTTTAACTGGAAAAATGATACCTGATTCAATCAACTTGGATAACTCTTTCCTCATAAGAGGTTCTATTTTGGGATTTACAGGCCTCTATTTCTACCTAACTGGCTTAGAATTTGGTTATAACTCAATAGTATGTTGTGCTAAAATGGGATCAAACCCTTTCAAGTCTTGATATTTCCAAGTGAAAACATCCTTAAATTCTTTGCAAAGATCAATAAATGACTATTTTTCAGCTGAGGAACATACCTTTCCAAGAAACAAATTTTTCCCTTCATTAATTTAAAATTCTTCATAGTTATCAGCATGGGTTGACATTTAGTCTTGACCTTTCTTAACTGATCGTCAGTGTTGAAGATGTCTTCCAATGTGACTAGACCTCAAGGTAGTTTATTTGTCTTCAACTGGACAATCTAGTCACCATATAAGTGTTGTAATTTATCCTAATTTACTACAGAAAATTCATCTTCTTGCTGTAAAAACCTACATATTTGATCATCATTTTCAAAAACTTTCCAATTTGAATCATTATCAGGTATTGAGGGCCTAACAATTAATTTTATATGAGGCTAGATTTTGTTATTTTCAATCTATTCCAGCACTTCAAAACTAGCCCCAACTGCTGCAAGTCTATCTGCATGTTTGTTTTCAGCTCTAGGAATAGACTGAATGTTAATAGCATTGAAATCTTCCATTAAGTCTGAAACTCTATGTCTGTAAGACTTCATTAATGGATTCTTACAAACATTGAAATTTCTTACTTGATTGATAACCAACTCAGAGTCACCAAAAATCCATAGCATGTTGATACCTCTCTTTCTGGCCCAAAGTAGGCCATGAATTAATGCTTCGTACTCAGCTACATTACAAGTACATGCAAATTGGAGACTCAAAGCTGAGAAATACCTTTCGTTCATTGGGAAAGTGAGCATCAAACATGATCCCTATCCTTTCTTGTTCTTAGCTCCATCAAAATGAAGCTTCCAAATCCCTTCTGATGAATCTTCTATTTTGGACAACAAAGGAAGTAGTGTATTTTCTTCATGCATACAATACACACCAAACATGTGTTCTTTAACTTCCTTAAAAGGATCATGAGCATGTTCTTCCACTGTCTTTTCATCCATGAACATGTTATAAACACCATCTAATGTTGAAACCTGAGCTACCTCATCAAAGTCAGACTGATCTAAGGTGAATAATTAGCCACCACATTTAGAGAGTGAGGCTCAATATGAAATCGGCCAATGGCTCTGAATTGATAGTAACTTTGGTGCCATAATGAGTAGTAAAAATAAGGACCAATTTGAAGAGAGATAACCTCTTATTTTTTCTGTGAAGTCTCTAGATAACCATAAAGAAAAGTATGGAGGCAATCTACAATAGTTACATCTTGTAGAATAGAAACATTTGGGAAAGCATGTAACGTCACTTCTAAATTTTTATTATACCAACTGTATTAGTTGCAGTTCCATCAAGTTGTAAGACACTCCTTTCTGTAGGCTCATACTACAAACCCAATTTTTTGCAATCATTTTTGGCATAACTGTGTTACTTGTGCCACTATCCACCATAAAATTATGATCTAGATCTTCCCTAATAATCGAGTGATAAATAAAATGGTGGTGGTTTCTTTATGTCATAAGCATTCAGAAATTTTTGAACCATCCACTTAAATTATTTAATGTAGTCTTATTCAAATGTTCCAAGGACCATGTACGCTTCTCGAACTTCCTTTTTAGTATTTGAAGAAATATGCAGCTTAGCTAGTTCATGAGAAAGTAAATCTTGTTTGTCAAGAATACTTAGAGAATCCCACATTGAGATGTTAATGTTATGATTTTGTATTACATAATCAATGTTGAAAGAAGCAACTATTTTAGAGAGGCAGATTCAACTATCTTAGAGTAGCCCTTAGTGAAAACTTATTCTACTTTAGGTTGTTTTGGATATACGAGGTATAAAAAGTCTTCTTTGATTAGGATGTAGTTGTTTTTTATGGCCTTTATCAATTAGAAAAATTGTTGTTTTTTGAGGAATAACAAGATTGTTGGTTGAATTTGGGAGTGTAGATATTGTCTTATCGATGTGATGGCGGGATAGGCCTATTCTTTTTTTTACTTTCATCGGCTTTCCCTTGAGCCCTAGTAATGACGGTAATGAAATCCTCCTCATTAAAAATGACTAAATTCTATTTAGGTGCTTTCTGAACATGATTTTCTTGTTGCCCACCTTCCATTTGAGGCATGCACAATATATTAGATTGAGGTTGTGCAACAAGATTTAGATTCAGAAAAGCATTTGGGAAAGTTGCGTTGTATAATGTTGATTGCAAGGTTGACACCACTCTTCTATAGACATATTAACTGGGACTAAAGTGTTAGATGAACTAGGAGCCTTTGGGTCAAATTGCCTTTACTGGTAAGGATTCCTATAATTTTGATTCTATTGATAGGGCTGCCTATTTTGTTGATTCTATTGATTTTACTGATAAGGATCCTGATAGGGTCTACTCGGTAATGCAATTTTGTTTTCAATCGAAGTTAATTTATTTCCCATAGTCTGCAAAGCTTTAAATACATCATCTGATGGAGCTACAATAGTATGTTCTATGATTGTAATAGGCTGAGGAATGGGTACTAGATTTGCCAAAAATGGCATTGAAGGCCTTAGTACCAATTTTCTAGCTTGAATAAGACTATTTTCATCTCATATAGCAATATCGTAGGCTGCGAGGAGTATCTCTCCCCCATTGATTGAATCATAGTTGAGATATCACTGTTTAATGCCCTAAGATAATAAAGGAAAGCATGATTAGCATGAGGCTTGACACTTCTGGAATTCTCTCCCAAGTTCGAGAAAATGGATATTGAAGCTGGACATAAACTCATTAGGAGCTCTTTTAATAGTAAACAAGCAATTTGTTTAATGAGAGACAAATGATCTGAATTATCCTGGAGCTGTTTCAAAAAAATTTCAACTAAGTTAACCCAAGTTCTTATGCTTCAATTTCTAGATTTCTATACCATTGCAAGGCCTACCCTTTAAAATATTTAGCTAAAAGTCTTAAAGCTATGTCCTCATGAGTGATATTATGGATTGCACATAAGGCTATGACATCTTTGATATGTTCAGCAGGTGTAACCTGATTTTCACCTGTGAATGATGGTAAACTTTTCATGGCAGCATTAGGAATGTCATGGTAGACTGGGATTACTAATGGACTACTATTAGTAAAGGTCACAAAATTCCTTGGTGGTTGAATAGCCATTTGAAAAACTAGGATTTTAATAGATAAATTGATACGTGGTGAAGGAATATTAGGAGAAGGTTATAAAAACCAGGTCTATTATAAGGTAAAATATTACCAACTATTCTCCTTCTAACGAGTAATTCAAGGGTAAAGAAACAAACTTAGGAGGAATTCCTCTTACCGATGATCTTGTAGTCACTTTAGGCATGAAACATGCTGCAATACTAGTTTGATATCAGCTTAACGGAGTTGCCAAAAGATCTTTAAAATCTTTAGAATAAATTGTTGTAGCTTGCTCCCGAAAGTAAATTTTTTAAATGCTGTAAATCTGCTATGGACTGTCAGTAATTGCAAGTAGATCGATTCGTGGTCCCTTTGGGCCTTTCAAAACTATTATCTCTCGAAAGTGCACCCTATAGAGAGATTATTGTAGGTTTTATAAGCTTCCACAATTGATCTCTCTCTTTCATAGATACAATGGAAACACCTCAAGTCTGTGGGTATACCTATTTTGAGGTGAGTCTCAGGATTAAACAGTCGGTTCCTTATTAGTGTATCCTAAACTGATTTATGGGAGTTTTAGAGTAACGATGACTAGAAAATAATTAAAATTGAGGTGATACACCAAACTGATTATATGCCCTACGAGTGTGAAGTATTTCTGTCTTTCCAAGTTATTTTGCAGTCTTTTGTATCTTTCATTAGTCTTGTGAAGCAATTTCCTGACAAATTACCTTACCCTGCTGTAAATTCAGTCCTTTCTGCTTAATTTTAATGTGCATGTTAACTTATTAGTACTGTTGTGATTCTCCCTCAGTATAATCAAGTGTTTTTCCCTTAGATATTCTATAGAAAAACTATTGGTTCGTGCATCAAAAATCCTTCCCAAATCAGTTGTGCATATACTCAGTCAAAGACCTCATATTAATTTGGTGTATCACCTCAGTTTTAATTATTTTCTAGTCATCTTTTACTCTCAAACTCCCAGAAATCAGTTTAGGATACACCAATAAGGAACCGACCTTTTAATCCCGAGAGACTCACCTCATAATAGGTATACCCACAGACCTAAGGTGTTTCCATTGTATCTATGAAAGAGAGAGATCAATTTTTCAAGCTTAAAAAACTTGCAATAATCTCTCTGTAGGGTGCACTTTTGAGAGATAACGGGAAGGTTAGATCTACTAAGCTTTGCAAAAATTTAAGTGTTGATAGATATTTAACAAGTCATTCATAGTGCATTTGCACAACTAAGGTGAAAATCCTTAGTGGTTACTCCATGTTGATTTAAATTTTGATAAATACCGATTGCCTTAACTGTATTAAGTGAAATCTATCACTAATATTTGCAAAGCGGGAAGGAAGAAGATATTTCTTCACTAAAGACCCTACTGAGAAAGTTATTTCCAGAACTAGGAAAGAAAAATTCAGAAGGAAAAAGAGTCTGGAAAGTAGTTAGAGATCAAGAATCAAGAAAAGAGTTATCCATTGTAGAAAGTTATCAACTGCGCAGTTGAGGATTACCATTCATCTTCAAGCAATTATAAATTAGGTAATCTTTATATATAATTGAATTCTCCAACTGGAGAGGGGCCTTCATTTGTGTCTGATAAGTGTGCTTCTCAGTATGTCCCTATATTTTCCAAAGTTGATAGGGTTTTCCATGAAATAGAGTCTTTAGAGGACATTCATTTTAAAAATTATACTCCTGTGTTCCAAAGACCTCTTATCCCTCATCATTTTTTTCTCTTGTAAGATCACCCCCTCAAGGCAATATGGCCCAACCTCCACCTAGACCTCCATTTGTTGTCAACACTTTTGGACCTATAGATTTCAGAGGTATGAACATATATCCAAATGTAGTGCCACAAGATGTTAGAAATAGATTGCCTAAATTTCAAGGAAATAATGCTATCACTGGCGATCAATGTTTAAAACTATTTTTCAACATGATGGAAGACTTTGAGATGGAATTTGAGGATGTGTATATAAAATTGTTTATTCATACTCTTTAGGATGATTCACGTGACTAGTATAAGTCTTTTCCAGATAACTCAATAGAATCATGGATAGAAATGAAAAATGCTTTTAGATTGCAATATGGGGATAAGACAAATCCCATGTTTCTTTTGTCTGAATTTGAAAATATTAATAAGAATACTAATGAATATTTTCATGAATTCAATACTAGGTTCAATAATACCTTTAATAGGCTACCCGTAATCCTGAGGCCAAGTGATGTTTCTTGTTTAATAAAATGCTCTGATGCTTTTGACAAAAAGGTTGCCTATTATTTAAGGGACAAAAACTCAAAAATTTGAGGAGACCTTTGCCATGGCTTTACATATTGAAAATAACATCAAGGCTAGTTAGTAAGCCTCCTAAAAGAGAGGGTATCAAATTGATTAATCCAAAGAAGCCTCAGTCAAGTAAGTTTGTGGATCTAGAAGAGGTTGTAAAACTTTGGCTGGAGTTGTTAAGGAAATGTCCTATAAAGCCGCGAGGCCGAGAAGGGGATTGGACAAGGTTCCCAAGGTCAACACTAGTCATAAGGTCAAGAAAGATTTATAAATCATCCCAGAGGTGATCATAGATCAGATGATAGGGGTAAAGGGCCCGTGGGATCAATAAATAGACAACCCCAACCCTAGGAAAATAGATTGGTGCTTGATCCTTTAGTTGCCAGAGTTGCTATTGTGGAAGAGGTCCATGATATGGAGTGGTGTGATAGATGTTTCTTGCCCCATTCCCCATGTGATGAAGAAAAATAAGTTGAGGAAGCTAATGATGATGAAACAAATGATGATGCATGCATATTGGAGTGCTATATAATTTTATAGCAGGAGTGACCTCAATGAACTTATAAGTGCTAGAACCACTTTGCTAATTTTGGGATTGCATTCATTGGGTATTACCTCTTCCTCCCACTCATACTTTTGAAATTGATATGGTACAAGATTTTGAGTTACCTAATAATGATTTTGAGTACTTAAGGGAATTAATGATTAAAAAGTATGATGGAGGAATTCCTTCAAGAGAGGACAAAAAATTGTTAATGAATGTAGTAGTTGCCCAAGAAAAAGAATATAATATAAGAAGCAAAGTTGTCAAAGGGGTAGGGCCTCAGGCCAAACAAAAAATTCCAATTCTTACCAGTATCCCTAAGGAAACCCCTAAAAAATATGCATCTGGAAAAGGCTTTGTCACCCCAAATAAAACTTGTGTGCCTCCCCATGCTCATAATGTGAAAAATCCCATGTCATCAAGCGAATTTGTAAAATTTCCTCGATACTACCTTACCCAAATATGTTCCTTGTGACATAGCCCAAATCTTGAGTCAGATCAAGATTACTATTCCTATTGTTGAATTGTTTAGAATCCCTGAGCATAAGAAGAGGGTGTTTGAGTATTTGGGGCTTAAGGAAGAAAAGGTCACCCAGGGTAAAAATGTAAACAATGTAGAGGTTCCTCCTACCATTCCAAAATTAGAAAAACCAAAAGCATTCCAGGAATTGGGTGAACCACCTGGGGTCTATTTGGGAACTTCTCTGGTTGAGTCTCAGTTGAATGTGGATCCATTTTTCACTACTCTGATTATTAAAGATAGGTTGATACATAACTGCATGTTTGACTCAGGAGCTTCATGTAATGTAATGCGTCTTGAGGTCATGAATGAGTTGAATATCAAAGTAACAACTTATGGGAAATATACTACCATGGATTCAAGAGAGGTGCTGGTAGTTGGATGTGTCAAGGGTTTAGTAGTGTAATTGGTAGCATATCTAGGCAAGTATTCAACCTTGAATGTGGTCATTATGGATTTTCATGCTAAATTGGGGATGTTATTATCCGAAATTGGGTAGCTAGTGTGGGTGGAAGTGTGCAAATGGACATGTCCTATGCAATCATACCAATTTAGGAAGCCTTGTGAAGTTATATGGTGAAAAGAAATTGTTATATCTCATTGAGGACCCCAATAATGCTGCTTATGAAGTATTGCATGCAGACATTGATGTTGATAAATTTGTGTGCTATGTATTTTTCAAGGAGTATGAAATTGATCAATGTAGACATCACGAGTGGGTTGATTTTCTGGGAATTTGATGTCGATGTAGCCTCGAGAGATTTTGAAAAAAATTGACCTAGGCACAAAGGATAAGCCTAAATAAATGTGGTGGATAACAACTTGGATGGAAAAGAGAAATAATCATATGACCGGTAGTTAAATACATATCAGAACTACTTAGCATGGTCATATCCAGAATCGAAGGCACTTGAAAATATTCCTTGATTATTTTCTCTGAATAGAGTGTACATCATTTATGCAGTGTATAGTATTTTATTTTTCTATGTTTCCATGTTTTTCTATTTCAGTTTTCCTAGTCCACAGTGACCGATTTTGTTGGTTTCTCAGTTCATCTTGGGGGATTTGGTTATTGTCTTTCTACTCTACAAGATTGTTTTTGAATACATTGCCCAATAGATTTTGGCACATGGTTTTCTCTTTTTTTCTTGCAGCACTCGCAAGGAGTGTCAATCCCCAAGTTAGAGCCGATTTTGGTGCTCAATTTAATCTCACCTTGATTGTTCAAAATTTCTTAGTCTGCATGGTTTGAAGTTTTCTTTGTCTCCCTATATTGATGCATGAAATCTATTTCCTTCATTTGGTTTCCATGATCAGTCCTTTCCTTTGGTCGAGGATCACATTGAGTCCAGATATTGTTTTCCATTCCTCTGTCCATGAGAAAGAATTTGTAATTTGGGAATGAATTCGAGGTTTCCCCTACCTTTTATTTTTCCCACAGTCATGTTTTCCTGTCAATTTTGTCCCAACATCCGAGGAAACATGGTCCTTTCGATTGGACGTGGCCCGAAGCGGGGTCTTTTTGGTGAAATTTGTCACTTTCGTCACATTTGTAAAAATTACCAAATTGGCCCCGCAACCTCAATAACATCTGATTGGTTATTCAACAAACATGAAGTGGTAGGGAAAAAGTCTTACTTTGACCCTGAAGAAGGACATGTGGCAGTTTTTCAAGTTACAAGCGGGAAGGCAGGTTGCCAAAGAATTTTGTAGTTTTTGCCTTTTTGTATAAGGAGCAAAGTTATGAAATAATCTGCAACTCTGTTGGGGCCCACATTAAAAGTTAGAAGCGGAGAGGTGGGTCATTGGGGAATTTTGAGACTCTAAGGCCCACTTCAACTCAAAGCTTGTCCACATGGAGGGCTGTGCTCATTTTAAAATTTTCCTCTTGGTTTGACCTTTGAAGTTGCACCAAGGAGACACGTGGAGGTTTCCACTAGCCTTGCCCATACTTAGACTTTTCTTCAAGTGACCGGTGTAGCTTTATCAGACCATGGACATGTGGAGGGCCCGTGCTCATTTGAGGATCTACCTCTAGGTCCTACCTTAGTAGTTGTGCCAAGGAGACATGTGGAGGCTTCCGTTGGCTCCTCTCTATACTTAAACTTCTCAAGCAACTTTCTAAGGCCTGGGACACGTGGTGAGCCCGTGCTTGTTTGAGGTCTCTACTTTTGGGCACCATATCAGAAGAGCACCAAAGAGACATGTGGAGGCTTTTGCTTGCTCCTCTTTATAGTAATACTTTTTTAAAGGCCAAGGTAACTTTCTTGGGCCCATGGCACATGGAGAGCTTGTGCTCATTTGAGGTCCCGCCTCTAAAATTCATCTTTGAAGTTGCACCGAACAAACACATGGAAGATTCCATTGTGCCTTCCCATGCTATAAATTTTTGTAACCGATGCAATTCTCTAGGGTCTTGGGCACATGGAAGGTCTTCACTCCTTTGCGAACTGCCTCTGGACTTCACCTTTGTATTTACACCAAGGAAACACATGGAGGATTTTGATGAATCCTCTTTGCACTTGGCCGACATGGACTCACAACGTAGGTATGTGGAATAATCTATATGCGAACACTCATTTCTGAGAGGCACGAGTGTAGGCATCCATACAAGGGCACTCATTTCTCAAGGTTTATTCTTGAGGGTGAAAAGGATTGCTTGTCAGATCCAGCTATATGGAGCCACTTGAAAATGATTAAAAGTGGATTTGTCGGATGACGAGAATAAAAAATGATTAGAAGATCTTTGTCAAAAAGTTATGGCATGGCATCTTAGTCATGGTTGAGGGTCTGAGAAACATGACCAATTCATGATTTTTCCACACGAAAACTTGGTGTAAATTTTATACATCACTTTATGAGACAAATTGGTAATAAGTAAAGGATTCCTCAAATATTCTTCTTTTGTGGGTAAAATTTAGAATGAGTGAGCGAGTAAATTGTATAAATGCAGCAAGAATACTCTTGCAAATGGTCAAGGGTTAATACTTATGAGAAAATTTGAGAAATCCCATCTTTCTGAGAGACCATCTTAGAAACTTGTTAATCTCTTGTGTTTTAGATTTGATCGCGTCAAGATGGTTGTAAGTGTACAACCATTGACAAACTTTGAGATTGTTCAAGAAAATTTCCCCTCTTGATAAATCGATAGATCTCAAATTAATCTGTGTTGATATTGGGAAAAATTGTGTCTTATTTTATTTAAGAATGTATTTCAAATGGTTTTGATGTTCCTGTTGCAATCTTATGTTAAAATCCCTCAGACTCACACAAGATATCATCCATGTGTTAGTATTTTTGAATTCACAATTTCATTATGAGAAGAGCCTTCATCATGTAATGAGATAAACAATTTAAAATCATTTTATTGCCACTTTGTTTATAAATATTGTTTATAAGCCTATGAGTGTATCTTAGGCATGAGGAACCAGCGGTTACTAATGTTTAATTGAGTCTTTAGCACGAGGCTTCATGTTGAATTCTTAAAGATTTTGTGAAACTATGTATATCCGGGGCTCCATTGATGCACACCTTCTGGTTGAAGGAATATTTTGGCTATTCTAAAGCTTTTTGTTGTTATGTTTTCTAATTTGTAAAGGTTCTCAAAGCTCTGGTGAAATCAACTTCATCTTTCTTAATCCCCCACCAAAAATTTCAAATAACCATAATTCCTACTGAAGTTACCCTGTTTGCATTGTGCATCCACAAATGAAAAAAATTCTCTTGTTAAAATTTACAGAAGCAATCGGGTCTTAAGGTTCTTTAGTAATATGAACCTTGTTGATAAAATATCCCCATTCTTTAGAAGTGACAAATCGTGAGAGTTAAATTGTGGCGTATTGACCATATTTTATCAAGGTTCCCCTTAAAATTGTGCGAGAAGGATCTCTTCATTTCCTTCACCAGCGAGTTTACAAAATGGGTCCTCTCACCTGGTCAGTGAAAGGCACGACCTAAAGTAGTGAGGATAGATCAAATCCTTAATGAAGGTGCTATCCATTTCTCCAACACCCAAGTGAAAAAGAGCCAGTTGAATCCCTTCCCCGGATACAAAACGACTTATGATTTGTCTATCTTTGAGTATCTTGTTAAATTTGTGATGTTGCTTGGCTTCTAAGGGAGAATCAATTTGGATACCAACACATTAGATTAAGTCATTTTGGGCCCTTGGATTAGAAATGCCCTAAAAATCCTTAAGGCTTCTTTCTTATTCCCTTTTGCCCTAATTTTATCTCATTTTTGTTTTGTAGGTTTTGGGAGCATGGAGGCCATGGAAGGTTGTTCATTGTTCTTGGATGGATACACACATTTTGGAGGATTGTTTTGCATCCCTCTCATAGGTTTTACTTATATTATAATGGTTATGGTATTGTTACTTTTCTTCTTCTTTTAGCTTACCCTATTTGGCTATGGGTATTCTTTCCCCATTTTATTTAAAGTTTTAACTAAAACATACACGAGAGATCTAGGGTTTATGTGTTTGTGTGTATATATATACACATTATATTTGTTTTGAATTTATATTAGAAAATACTAGGTAAAAATGTGGATTTTATATGTATAGCGGACGGAGTTTAAAACAATGATGCGGATATATATATATATATAATGGTATGGGTGAATCGATTGGCCACTTCACAAGATATAAGTCATGTTTAAAGTGTAGCCCATGACCTACATATTAAAGTAGAGGTTTATATAGATATGGTTGGGGTAGCGCCCACCTAACCCATTGCACAATACCCATAGGTCACGGCGACCCCTAAGGATCCATTAAAATATACACACTCTCCTTTCTTATACACTTCATTATGATTTAATAAAAACCCTTTTTGTTGTTAACCGATTCAACTATATAAACATTCACTATTTAAACTTCTTATATATATATTTTAATATTTTGTTAAATAGATTTATGTGGTTATAAATTATATAATTATATAAATTTCGACATATAACTTTATATGAATATATATATAATTATAATTACTTATATTTTGTTTTATTTTTTTTAAACAAATTATCAATCCAAGTATCTTTAGGTAGAACCTACAAAGAACAATTAGTTGTATAAATTTATAAATATTTAACTATGTGAAATATTAGTTTTGTTTCAAGCCTTTCTCATTCAAACTAATAGTAAGTAAAAGCAAGAACATTCTTCTTGGGTTGATAAAGATCATTGGGATATCTATATTATCTAGTTTACAATGATGAGAGCAATGGAATAACCATTGTAATACACTTAAATAAAACTCTTTTTTTTTTTTTTAAAGTCTACCAATAAGGATCAACATACACCCTCCATTCAAGAACACCATATCTTTCAAGGTAGAGTAATAATATGACTCGTAAGTAAAAGTTTAGTTTTGAGGGCACTTTATTTTCATTACAAAACCATTTTACAAGATGTAGACACAAGCAAACTGTTATACCTTTCATATTTGAAGGAAATACATATTCAACAAACATAACTTTCAAGAGTCTCCTTGATCAATTCCAATACATAACTTGATAATAAAATTTACAAGAATCTCTTTTAAAATGAAAGAGTATACAAGCCTTCCACTTAAGTGGAAACAACATGGAATTTTTACAAAAACTATCTCATTTCTTTTGATCTTCCACAAAACAACTCTTTCCAAGATGACAACTTGAACTCCTCCATTTCTCCAAAATCCAATCACAACAAAAAACTAAGGGGAGTAGGCAACGCTCTCCACCCAACCTATAATCCAATGAGAAGTGTAACACCCACAAAATTCTACTCTCAAAACATAATAGAACTAATAATTTAATAGTCAAGTTTACGGTAATAATTTTACTTTTGTTTAAAAAGGGGTTTACAAGGTTAGACATTTCCACAATTAATAAATTTCTTGGTTAAAGTATTTCTACACAAGTTTGAGAAATATGGAATTAAATTAATAATTAAATATTATTAATTTACTTCCTAAAATATATTTATGGTTTAAAACAATACATTTACCAAGATCCATAAGTTTAATTAATTATCAAGCACCAAGATTCTTTTATTTTCTAACACAAGGGTTTAATTGTTTTCCTAGCCACTTAAGTGGACCCATTCACCCCATTACCCATGTTTATATATATATATATATATATATATATATATATATATATATATATATATATATATATATATATATATATATATATATATATATATATATATATATATATATATATATATATATATATATATATATATATATATATAATTTTATTCCCATAAAGTACCTTACATAAGTGAGGTAGGTTTCAATTTGGGACATTGGATTGAATTTATCCTAGCCCTTAGATTTGAGTTTCCCTAAATATCCTTATGGTTCTCCTTTTATTTCTATCTACCCTAAATATCCTTATAGTTATCTTTTTATTTCTATCTACCCTAAACAACCTCATTTTTTTTTTTTTTGTTTGCAAGTTTTGGAAGAGGAGAAGGAGGAGGAGCCATGAGAGCAAGAAGTGAAACCATGGAAAAATTTTATTGGTTTTGGTTGTAAAGGTTTTACTATTGTAATTTTTCAAATTTGTTTATTAAAGAGATCCCACCATGGATCTATTTTTTTATTTTAATGTAAAAATTTTATTTTTATTTTAAACTTAACAATTGGAAAAATCTCATTTCCTTTAAATCTATGAATTTTACGTATTTGGGTGCCATAAGAGAGATTGAAAGGCTTAAACAATTAAATTCAATTAATTACTAGTTGTTGGTAACTTCATTTTGATGGTTTAAAGCTTAGATTTAAGTTAAATTTTAAATATGGGTTTTGCACAGTCGATTTTATTTTTCCACCAAAAGTGGAGAAACTACCACCCTACACGAGTTGGTGGTCCTATGACCACCACCCTTCCTAGGGGGCAATTCATAAAGCTGCCACTTTGAGTTAGGCGACGGTTCTATTTCACGAAATTAGAACCTTAAAACATGCATTTTTCAATAGTTTTCCTACTTAAGTTAGTGTTTAATGCAACATTAATTTTAATTAAAGTGTCTTTCATTAATTGGATGCTAAATTGGTAGTATATCTAGTTTCATAATTCAAATTACATTAACATCAACTCATTCTCTATTCTTTCCTCTATGATAAAATATAAAATTGAGTATAATACCAACTACAATTCATTCTCTTTCACATATTAAATTTTTCCAACAAAACAACAAGGAAATCAACAACACTTCCTTTCAATACATCTTTCTTTTCCACACACACACACACACACACACACACACACACACACACACACACACACACACATTGTAACTTTGAATAACATAAAAATTTAGGAGAGCTTTCTCCTTTTACTACAAATTTACAAATTTGAATAATGAAACATACAAAGTTTTCTTCATTCACTAAATCACTACAACTTGGAATAAGTGAAATATTATAGAACTCTCTTTCAAGCATATAAAAATTACAATCTTCCACTCTAATTGGGAATAATAATGTGATCAAATTACAACATAAAGATTCTTCATCAAGGTCAAAAAACAATTCTTCATTTCAAGGTATTCTCCAAACTTTATATCTTGATCTTACATTCTTCAACTCTTCAAAAACTTAGATGACATTACAAAGAAAGGGGGATATGAGACACTCTTCGCCCATCCTTTAATCGATAAAAATATAATCCTTCCCCTTATTGGCCCCCAAGCCCTAACCAAAGAATAATGAGGATCTCAAGCAACATTTGACAAGTTTTTACAAGTAATGTATTCCACAAAACCATACCATCCACAAATATACAACACATTCAAATGGACAAACTCAACAATATTTACAAATTTCTCAAAAACACATAGGATTGACATCAAGCCAAAAGGAGAAAGGAATATGTGAACCACCTCATTTTCCTCCCAAGTGAAGTGGGAGTTTCACCCAAAAGCCTCCATGTGTAAATATGCAAAAAATATGTCCATGTTTTCATTTTCATTCCCCATAGGTGAAACCCCTAATCATAATCCCTCCAAAATTCATGCCTCACATCTCCCTTTTCCCTCCCTAATGGTCACATGCTTCTATCTTCCACTCCATTCTTAAGGAAAACTACCCAACCAAAAAACCACATTCACAAAACTCATACAATATTCAACAAGAGCAGTTTTACATCCAAATGAATAAATTAAAGAATGATAAGTGGAGAGCCTAGCTATCCATAAAGATTCAAAGTCTTCACTCCAAAAATATTTGTTAACACCTTGATCCAAGAACAATCCAAATTGCGATCTCAATGAGCTCCCGATTCCAAAAGTGCAAGAGAGAAAATCAAAGCGAGATAACCCAAAATCCTTCAAATTCAATCAATAAATAAAAATGGGATGTCGGGATGATGAGGTGGCTCCATATAGGATGTCACTTCATCTTTTCTCCATTAAAAAAAAAAATTCAAACACCAAGTCCAAGACAATAAATGAACATGTAAGACTTATGACATGCCCACATAACACTCCAACTTGCACACCATGCCTACAAGGACAAATTAATTGTGGTAAGTAGGAAAGTACAATTATTTTCACTTTTACACTCCAAAATTCATAAATAATCCTAAAATTAACTCCCATACCATTCGTATGGTTTTGGGTGAATTTAAGATGCATGGGACAAGCTTAACTTGTCCCACAAGCCTCTAGAAAAGCCTCCCAAGTCAAAATCTAAATTTTTAAAATCCAAATTTTGAAGTTGGGAAGGAGTACACAACACAAAATCTAACAAAAATATAACTTACATACATAATATTTTGAGGACCATCTACCATCATAATTATCCAATTGTCTCATCCTTATTTTAGTTAACAAATTAAGTTGGATTAGCTAATTAATACACATTAATAATTGCTGGTAAAGTGACTAAATTTTGTCAATAATTAAATACATATAACGTAATATAAAACACACACAAATTAAAGAAAGGTGAAAAAATAACACCCCATGGAAACACATGTGAGGTTACCCCCATGGGAAACCTCCTATGAGGAATGTAAGAATACAAAATAAACATTAGACAAAATTTGTCAAATTTTCCCATGTTGCAAAACATCCAACATTCTTCCGTGGTTGGTCCCATATGCCCTTTCGATGTATGATATAATGTACCTAAAAACACAAATAAAATACCTCTCGGCCTCACACAACAAACAACATCGATAAATAATATATACATAGAAATCAATAATCGTCATCCAAAAGTAAGTAATTCTAGCATCTATCAACATATCAAATAACTCAATTCTAACATCCAAAAGATCATAATTCTAATCAGAACATCTAGAGTATAAGTGTCGAGTATAACATCGAATAATGCAAATCAACATATATCAAACTATCTACCAGTGTCATCTAGTGTATCATAATCAAAATGTGAATCAAAATATATCAATAGTACAAATATTTGCATAGTCTATCATCTATTGCTCAAAATATAATAATTAAAATGTCTAAGTATCAATCCAACAGTAATATCATCGTAATGAAAATAATGTCAAAGAGGAGTGGGAACTACATCCTCCTTTCCTTAGACTTTAATTCCTCCTGGAAGTCACTAAAATAGGTGTGGAAACTAGGTCCATAACAAAGTAGCATCCTCCCATGTGGCTACAGTCTCATCATAGCTATCCCACTAAACTCATGCCTAGTCGATCCTGCCTCGAAATCCTAGGTTCCACTGTTGCTCTATGATGCGGATGGGCTCCAGAGTCACCTTCCCCTACTCCTGCACTTGTAATGCTATCTGATCCAATACATGAGAGGGTTTTGGAATGTATCTCATAAGAATTGAAACATGAAATACATCGTGGACGTGAGACAAGATGGGTGGAAAGGCTAGACGATAATCTAAGGGACCGATCTGCTTGAAGATTTCGAATGGAACCACAAATCTAATAGATAATTTAGATCCTTTTCCATAACATATAGGGATCTTACGAGGGTCGACATAGAGAAACACCTTCTTTCCCACCTCATAGCTACAGATCAACTCTCCTCTTATCTACATATTTCTTTTTTTCTATCATGTGCCTCCTAAAGTATCTGTCGATAAAAAAGCATGTTGCTCCATGTCCTATAAAAAAACTATCCTAAGAGATACTATGTCCTCAATTTGTCCCAACTTAGTGGTGTCCTGCACTCCCTACCATAAAGTGCCTGAAATGGAGCCATACCAAAATAACTATGAGAGCTATTATTATAAGAAAACTCCACCAAGTAAAAATACTCCACCCACCTTGACTAATGGTCCATTATGTACATCCGAAGCATGTCCTCTAAAATTTGGTTCACTCTCTCCATCTGTCCATGTGTCTCACGGATGATATTTTATACTAAATTTGATACTCATACAAGGGTTTCTACATGGTATTCCTATAATGATAGGTGTATAAGGGATTGCGGCCATAAATAATCTTCGTGGAATCCGGTGCGGTCTGAAAATATCATCTAAGTATACTCCCGCCATGGAACTAGCTATGTAGGTGGTCTTCACCAAAGAAAAATGAGTCGGTTTCGTCAATCTATTCACCGTGATCATGATGGCACCATGGTGGCATCTCAACGTCGGTAGACCTACTATGAAATCCATTGAAATGGTGTCCCATGTCCACTCAATATAATATATGGGTAGAAGCCCAACTAGTTGCTTAATGCTTGGACTTATCCCTCGACACTCAAAATAATGCAACACAAACTGAGCTACATCTCTCACGAAGATGTCTCCAATGGTATAACTTTCTAAAGGTGGTGTGCATGTTCTTCACCCACAGGTGGGCTAAATAAGGTGCACGATGAGCCTTTTCCAAGATATCTGTCTCAAACCTCAATCCCTAGGTACACATATCCTACTATGTTTGAGAATTCCATCTAAATCTAATGAAATCTATCAAAATTCCCCTCGAGGATTTACGAGACTCGATCTCTAATCTAAGCTATGAGGTATAATTTTTCATATGGAAGTTGTCACAAAATCATGCTCCACAAAGTCTGCACCCACTAAATTATCCATAACCAAATGTCTCCTTTGACTCAAAGTGTACGTAACCACATTCTCCTTCCCCTTCATGATCTATCTCCATGTCGTACTTAGATAGAAACTCCATCCGATTCCATTTTCAAGCATTGAGATTGAGGTGCGTGAAGAGGTGACATAAGCTCAAATGTTACATCACGAGAATGAACCTCCTGTCAAGAAGGAAATGACACCAACACACCAAATCATGCACTACTTCTGTAAGCTCAAGGCCATGAGTTAGATAATTGAGCTCATAATACATGAGTTTTCAAGACTCGAAGGAAACTACACGACCCTCCTACATCAAAACACCTACTAATCCTACCAAAGAAACATCCATAGACACAAGTAAATCTCTCTAAGGATATGGCCTTTTGTAAGAATCAATATTTTGTAAGGCATTCCTTTAGTGTACTGAAGTCCTTCTCACATCCATCATACCAAAGAAAATTGTTCCCTTTCTGCTGAAGGGAAGTGATGGGGTGCAATCTAAGAAAAGTCCTGAACAAATCTCTTATAGTAACCTACCAACCCCATGAAACTACGCACCTCAATCACATTGGTTGGCATAATCTAATCCATAATAGCTCTAATCTTGGAAGGATTGACTACTAATACCTTCCACATGAAAAGTGACTAAAGTATTGAACCTATGACTAGAAAAAGGCACACTTATCTAGGTTCTCATATAGATGCTACTCACGAAGACCATGCGAAACCTGGTGAAGGTGCTCCTCATGCTCCATATTCATACGTGAGTTTATCATAATTTCATCAAGAAATACGAGCATGAAATGATCCAAAAATTCTGAACACTCCATTCATCAAACTAATGATACTACGGGGCATTACCCGGACCAAAGGTACCACTATGAATTCATAGTGGCTATATCTCATACAAAAATTTGTATTGTGGATATATGCCTCTACAATCCTTAGCTAATGGTAGCTTGAATTGAGATCTATCTTCAAAAATACATTTTCCCCCTTAATCTGATCAAATAAATCATCTATCCATGGAAGAGGGTAATGATTCTTATTGGTTACTTTGTTTCAACTACGTAGTCCACACACAAATGTAGATATTTGTCCATTTTATTCTACAAAGATCTTTGGTGCACCTCAAGGAGATACACTAGGATAGATTAGGCCTTTCTCAAGAAGGCCCTCCAACTACAACTTGAGCTCACATAGCTTAGGTGTGGTCATCATATATAGTGGATGTGAGATAGGATCCGCTCACGAAACAAAATAAATACAAAATTCTATCACATGGGGGAGGTAACCCTGAAAAATCACTAGGAAAAACATCTAAAAGATCATGTAAAATGGGGTGATCATCAGGTGACAGTCCATGAGTCTCATCCTACGATTATTTAATAATAGTGATGGAAAATAATTTGACAAACCCCATCGCACACACCGCTTTAGTTACATAATGGATATGGTGTGAATAGAGATGGGTCTCCTAACTCCAACAATCACTAACTCCACTCCCAAATTATGCATAAGATATAACCTTGTTGTAACAATCAACTCCATTTACGTGTGCGAGAAAACCAATCCATGCCCAAGATAACTTCATATGAACCCAAGGGTAGGATATGAAGATCAAAATTCATGGATAAGGGTCTTGGAAACTACATATTCTTTAACTAAGGATTCCACTAAGATTTATGCTCCAGAAGCCATCTCAACATACCAACTAAGGCCCTACCTAACTACCACCATCTGCATTGCTCTAGTAAAGATGGAGAAATGAAAGAATCTGATGATCCTAAATCAAATAAGATAGGGGTAGAAATACCACCAATGCTACCTATGGTCTCAATCACCTTGCCCTAGGTATTTTCCTGGTGGTTCTCGATGAAAACATAAATCTTGTGTCTCATGCCATGTCAAAGCAATGTAGGCTCGAAATAGGTGCCTTACCTAATTGCAAGGTTCTAAGGGCACTCAATCTAATGATGACCATGTACTCCATACCCATAACAACTACCTGGTCCTCTCTCTGCTCATCGATTACTCCTCCAAGTGCCCTATTAGTCCGTACTATAGATCCTAATGATCCTACCACAGATCTCTGTGGGTGTTGTAGTGGACGTACTCCTAATGATTGTGCGTGAGGAAGAGTCGAGTCCTGTGGGCCCCAGGCTGGAGGTCCCATACTACGCCCTCTCTGAGCATCATGACGTTATGGAGGTCGAAAGGGTGGTTGTGGCTCTGCTAATATTGAGGAAGAAGAGGACTAAAGGAAGGTGAGTTAAAGTGTTTTTGCCACGAGGAGGAGTTGATCATCTCAACCTACTATCTTGTAACTGTTATATGCGTCTCCTCACTCTATCTCGATCCTGTTGAGTCTTCCCCCTGGTTTCCTCTACAATATAGGGTTTCTCCATGGCCTCACGATAGAGTGCATGGGAATTGAATGTGCACTACCCCACCAAATTCTAAGTTCAAGACCCTGATGAACATGTGAACCCTAATCTGCTCATACTACAAGTAGTCCACTTATTAAAGGAGATCTAAACAATGACCCTCATACTCTGCTACCATCATGGATGCCTTTCATAGATTATGAAACTCATCGATCCACTACTGAATTAATCTCTTGTATATGTATCTACCCTTGAAACACTCCTCAAAGAGCTCCCAAGTAATTTTCTCAGAATCTACATGGAGCTTCTTCTCCTAGTCCTCCACCAAACTCTAACTCCATCTCTCATAAGGTGGATAACAACACAATATTTTTGTTGCTAGTAAAAGGACATATTTTGAAGCATCCACTCAAGCTAACCAACCATGAATTGGCCAAAAATCCCCCATGTCTCTAGAAAAATGTAGCGAGTGTAACTTCTCTATCTATCAATGTGATCTCTGCATCGACTATCGACCCCCTAGATATCTCTGCATGATCATCCCTCGGCTTAGGGCTCTATATACATCTCTATATCGTGAAGCTCTATCTTTGTGCTCTCTAGGTGGTGACTCATGTCAAACCGACTCCGTGTGGGAGTGCTCTTCTCTATTCTTGAAGCTGTGATGTGATGTTGCATGAGCCTCATGCGATGGTTATCTGTCATGTCTACTAGGTTTCCCTCCTAAAGATCCTCGAGTAAAGTGGCATTATCATCCTATAGTGTCATAAATTTACGAGGCAATATAGCAGCAACTACTACCTAATGCGGGGTGGTAGATCCATGGTCATGTTTAAGGACTCATCATCGAATCCACGCCTCCTTCAGCGGAGCCAAGACATGAGTTAGTTTATCATCATCTAGGATTTGTTTCAATTTTCTAAGTTTTCTTACATTTTAAAACATCATGCAATGTTGTGTGTTCTAGGTTTAGAGTTGCGTTAGGTTTTCTTGTTGTGTTTCATGTTTCCAAGTGTGCTCGGGATCCAAGCATTGAACCCACGGCTCACGATACCAAGTATAACACAATGAAAAATATACTTTTAAAAAAATAATAGAACTAATAATTTAATACTCAAGTTTACGGTCATAACTTTTTTTTTTGTTTAAGAAGGGGTTTAAGGTTACACATTTCCACAATTAATAAATTTCTTTGTTATAGTATTTCTACACAATTTGAGAAATACAAAATTAAATTAATAATTAAATATTATTAATTTAATTCCTAAAATATATTTATGGTTTAAAAAAATATGTTTACCAAGATCCATAAGTTTAGTTAATTATCAAGAACCAAGATTATTTCTTTTTGTAACACAAAGGTTTAATTGTTTTACCTAGCCACTAAGTGGCCCCATTCACCCCATTACCTATTTTTTTAAATAATAAATTTCATTCTCAAAAAATACCTTCCAATTAAGTGAGGTAGGATTTAATTTCGGCCATTGAATTGAATCTGTCCTAGCCCTTAGATTTGTGTTGCCCTAAATATCCTTATGGTTCTCTTTTTATTTCTATCTACCTCAAACAACCTCATTTGTTCCTTTTTTGTTTCTAGGTTTTGGAAGAAGATAAGGAGGAGCCATAAGAGTAAGAAGTGCAACCATGACAAAATTTTCTTGGTTTTAGTTGTAAAGGTTTTACTATTGTAATATTTCTCATTTGTTTAATAAAAGATCCCACCATGGATCTATTTTTGTTATTTTAATGTAAACATTTAAATTTTTTTTTTAGCTCAACAATTGGGAAAAACCCCATTTCATTTAAATCTATGAATTTTACACATTTAGGTGCCATAAGAGAGATTGAAAAGTTTAAACACTTAAATTAAATTAATTATTAATTCTGCTTAACCACATTTGATGACTTAATGTTTAGATTTCATTTAAATTTATATCTAGGTTTTACACGGTCAGTTTTATTTTTCCATCAAAAGTGACCAAGCTGCCACCCTACACAATCGGCAGTGCATGTTGCCCCACCTACCCCTACCTGGGGGTGATTCTGTGACCACCGCTCTCCGAGCTAGGTGACATTTCTGAAATTACCATCACTGCGTGGGGTAAGCGGTTTTTTTCTCGAAAATAGAACCTTGTAAACATGCATTTTTCAACAATTTTTCTACTTAAGTTGGTGTTTAATGCAACATTAATTTTAATTAAAGTGTCTTCCATTCATTGGATGCTAGATTGATAATATATCTAGTTTCATAACTAAAATTACATAAACATCAACTCATTCTCTATTCTTTCATTTTGATAAAATGTAAAATTGAGTATAACATCAACTACAATTCATTCTCTTTCACATATTCAATGATTCCAACAAAACAAAAAGGAACTCAATAACACTTCATTTGATACATCTTTCTTTTCACACACACACACACACACACACACACACACACACACACATGTATATATACATGCATATACATATACATATACATATACATATAGATAGATAGATAGATAGATAGATATGTATGTATGTATATGTGTGTGTGTATATATATATATATATATATATATATATATATATATATATATATATATATATATATATATATATATATATATATATATATATATAAACTTTGAATAACATACAAATTTAGGAGAGTTTCATTTCAAGCAAATTATACAACTTAATCTTTCTCCTTTCACTACAACCTTACAAATTTGAATAATGAAATATAAAAATATTTCTTCATTCACTTAATCACTACAACTTGAAATAAGTGAAATATTACAAAACTCTCTTTTGAGCATACAAAGTTCTGAGTCTTCCACTCTACGTGGGAATAATAATGTCATAGAATTCAATGTATAGATTCTTGACAAGGTCAAAACACAAGTCTTCATTTCAAGTTATTCTCCCTAACTTTATAGCTTGATCTTGCATTCTTCAATTCTTCAAAAACTTGGATGACATTACAAAGAAAGAGCGATGGCGACTCTCTCCACCCAACATTTAATCAAATAAGAGGAGAAGCCATCCCCTTATTATCCCCAAGCCCCAAAAAAATAACAATGAGGAATCTTGAGCATCTTTTGAAAACTTTTTACAAGTAATGGCTTCCATGAAACATACTGATCCACAAACACATAACACATTCAAATGGACATACTCAACAATATTTACAAATTTCTCAAAAACACATAGGCTGGACACTAGCCAAAAATAAAGGAATATGGGAACCACCTCCTTTTTCCTCCCAGTGAAGTAGGAGTTTCACCAAACAAACTCCATGTACAAAATACAAAACAATCAATACGACTTTATCTCTCCTTGCAAATATGTAAAAATATGTCCATGTTTTCCTTTTCACTCCCCATAGGTGAAACTCCTAATCACACTCCCTCCAAAATTCATGCCTCACATCTCCCTTTTCCCTCCCCAATGGTCCCATACTTCCATCTCCCACACCCTTCTTAAGGAAAACTACCCAACCACAAAAAAACCACATTCAAAACACTCATACAATATTCAACAAGCACAATTTTTACATCCAAATGCATAAATAAAAGAATGAAAAGTGGAGATCCTACCTCTCCATCAAGCTTCCAATATTCTTCACTCAACAACCTTTCTAAAACCTTGATAGAAGAACAATCAAAATTCTGATCTCTAACAAGCTCCCGATTCAAAAATTCAGAGAAAAGAAAACAAGTAACCCCTGATCCTTAAACTCAATCAATAAATAAAAAATGAGATGTGAGAATGATGAGGTGGCTCCATATAGGATGTCACTTCATCTTTTCTCCATTAAAAAAAAAATTCAAACACGAGTCGAGACAATAAATGAACATATAAAACTTATGACATGCCCAAATTACACACCATGCCTATCGAGGACAAATTAAGCGTATGGTAAGTAAGAAAGTGAAATTATTTTCATTTTTACTCTCCAAAATGCATAAATAATCATAAATTAACTCCCATACCATAGGTATGGTTTTGGAATTAATTTAAGAGGCATGGACAAGCTTATCTTGTCCCAAAAGCCTTCAAAAAAGCCTCCCCAAGTAAAAATTTGAATTTTAAAGTTTGGAAGGAGTACACAACACAAATCTAATTTACATCCACAAGATTTCAAGGACCATCTACCCTCATAATTATCCAATTGTCTCATCCTTATTTTAGATTAAAAAATTAATTTGAATTATCTAATTAAGACACATTTATAATTGCTAATAAAGTGACTAAAAATTTCCAATAATTAAAATATATATAAATCAAAATTAAACACACACAAATTAAAAGAAAGATAAAACATTACACCCCATGGCCAAACATTTGAGGTCATCCCCCATGGGAAACCTCCCAACAAGGCATCTTTATAACACAACATAAAAATTAGATACAAGTTGTCGAACTTGGCCATGTTCTGCAAAACACGAACATTCTTATGGTTGGTCCCTATCCCCTCTCGACGTATAATATAATGTTTACGTAAAGTCAAATAAAATACCTTTCTAGCCTCATGACCACATCAACAACATCGAGAAATAATATATACATAGAAATCAATTATCGGCATCAAAATTAAGTAATTCTATCATCTATCGACATATCGAATAATTCGATTCTAACATCAATAAGATCATAATTATACTTAGAACATCTAGAGTATAATGTGTCAAGTATAACATCAAATAATGAAAATCAACATATATCTGATTATCTACCGATTGTCATCCGAGTGTATCATAATCAAAATGTGAATCAACAAATATTAATAGTCTAAATATCTGCATAGTATATGATCCTCTTTGCTCAAATTATAATTATAAAAATGTATAAGTATCGATCAATAGTACTATCATCATAATGAAAATAGTGTTAAAGAGGAGTGGGTAGTATAAGAAGGATAAGCCATCCTCCTCATTGGTCCCCAAGCTCCAAAAATTAAGCAATAAATAAGTATCGAGCAACCGAGGAAACTTTTACATGGCTTAATGACAATCATTCACACACAAATTTTCAACACAATAAGAACAATACAAAAATAAAAACAAACATTCAATTTTCCAAGCACAAAAGGCTCAATATGCAAGCCAAGAGATAAAAGAAACATGGGAATTCACTTATGTCTCCCAATGGGTTAAGTGCCCACCTTAAAATCCTCCGAAAACTCAATTTACATACCAACAGGACTCTTATTCCTCCTCGATCTCCTATACCTCCCTAAATCTCCTATGCCTCCCTCAATTTCTCTTATGTCTCCCACAAACTCTTATCCCTTCCTCAATAAACATATTAAGATAACTAATAAATGTTTCTTATTATGACAACATAGGACACCAACCCAAACTCCCTCGAATGCATAACATTAAGGTAAGTAAGTGCAACAAGTTGGTGGACAAAAAAAGGGTCATAAGTGGATGTCATATTGTAAAAAACAACGAAATCTCAACTTGTAGGGATTATTAGCAATACACGCACTCAAAATTAGAAAAAATTATATAAATATGAATCGTAGCATCCAGAATCTAGTTTCTAAACTACTATTTTTTAAAAAACGGACAAGTTTAGCTATATTAAACACTCAAAATAATATGCCTTGTTTTTTTTAAAACCTATAAGATTGTAGTCCATTTTCCATGATTTGGATGACCAAATCTTGTTTTTATTTTTATTTTGGTAAAAAGTTAGATGTAGTTAATACTATCTTGGGATGGATTTTATTTTGTATTTTTAGAAGCAATATTTTTTATGATTTTTCCATGAAAAAGGTGTGAAACAATTTAGAAAATGGAGTGCTTTCCATTTACCCGCCATAACTATATCAAAAAATATTGAAATCAAATATATATTTTTAACATGAATAGAATTTCTCCACGCTTGGGATGGTATAAGTTTTATCACATTTTGATAAGTGAAAAAAAGTTGCAATCTTAAACGTAGACATGAACATTCGCGGGTAAAAATGTCTTAAAGACCTATTGTTAGTACAAAATTATAAAATGATATTTATATTATTCTATTCAATTTAAAATAAATATTTCTACTGAAGCTAACAATCTCCCCTACATTGATCGCACCATTTTTGTGATTTTTTTCATTTTTTTAGCATGGTTCAAGTCGTGGAAGAAAATTTGAATTTTTTTGACCTTTTACACTTCATAATGACCTTCCATAGCTTTGGTTGGAAAAAACAAATATTTCTGAGCCTTAGGGTCAGATTTGATGATCTGAGATAGACCAGCGATCATGGTTTATAAAATGTGATCACGGGTTTTATACAAGAACCGCGATCGCGCTTTATAAGCGTGAGTGCGGTTTGTAAATAGTGATTTTGGTTCTTAGATCATATTTACACACATCCAATGTTCTAATTACCATGTGATTTTCATTTGACTTTTGCAACGTCACGAATTACTATGTAATTCTATCGTTTTCTACATTTTTCTCATCATAGGAAGCAAAACATCATGAGAGACAAGAAAAAAATTCAAAAAAGGAAGTCATTAAGTAAAAAAATAAAAGCAATTAGAGGAAAACATATTTCAAAATGTTGAGCGAATGCATAATCTTTGTAAATCAAGAAGAGGTTCATCTTCAACCCCTACAATTATGTGATGAGGAACCAGGTAATGTTTCTACTTATCGATATTAAAGTTGAATTAAATACTCGTGATGAAGATATTTTTTACAATCGATGGTGAAGAAGAAAATTAAATACTCATGATGTAGAAAATGTTGAAATTGAAGGAGACAATGTAAATATGAATAAAGAAATTTAGGGTGAAAGCTAGAGACAAGAAAATTTGACAAAAACACCTCATAGGATTTTTACAAGAAACCTAATTATTATATTGAAATTGATGAAAACATTTTAAAACCAATGTCGGCAAAATTTCTAAACGGAAAATAAGAAAAAAAAATCCACTAAAATTTGGGATAGTCATTTTTGAAATTTTAAATAAATCCCAAAGATGTCATTTGTTAGTTAGTTTGATGAAATTCATTAAAATGAGACCTCATTAAACACCTTAGGATTGAAAACATCCTAATATACATGGTCAAGCCTCTCTGATTATTGAAAACCTTCATGATGCATATCACGATGTTGGTGTCGAAAAAGACACACTAGGGATAATAATATTATGTGTCGTGTACTTGCTACTAGTGTTGTAATTGAATTAATAGAAAAATAACGTTTGATTACGCAAACAAGTTGAATGTTGTAAGTTAATCAAAAACTCTAATGAAAGCGATTGAAAGGCGTAATATCCTTGATCACTCAATAACAACGCGATTTTTGGGCATTTTTACTAGAGCACCGAATAAGGACAAAGATAATTCTAATGCTATAAGAGAATTTGTTATTCAATTCGGCATGATAACACTAGAGTTTCATAATCTGAGACATGTTGTAAAATAGAGAGTCGGTTACACTAATTGCAGAACCACGTCCCAAAGTATTTCTTAGATATGACTCAAACTAAATTTTTTGTAACTTGAGAAAGAGCATCTGGAAATTAAAATTATTCAACGTTTTTGAAATATTAAAACCATTCTATGTGAAAATCAACCATGCTCGCACCACTTTTTGCTTTAGGAAACATGTTGAATTTTGATGCATTATGCTAAATTTTTACATATTCGTTTCTAATTTTCATTCTACAAAACTATGTTATCGAATGTGGTGTTCAAGTTCCACCAATATCTTCCTTGGATTTCATTCTATGATATTTTTGAAAAAGAAGTTGAAATTTTTTTTATAGTCGGGGATTGTTTGAAGGAAGTTATGGTACATGATGATTACCTAAATTGGAAAGTTACATCCATGAGAAAATTGAAGGTGCGATAGGACACAATTTAGTTGATTTTGATAAATATAAATCAATTGCATACGAGTTGAAATATGGAAAGAGTCTAAACGATGTGAGCTAGTTGCGAACATATATACATTTTTCAATTTATGAGAAAATTTAAGGATGAAATTGTTTATGAGTATCTTAGACATACGACGTGAGAGCTTGATGGTTGGATGAACAATTTAAGATATGCAAGGACACATTTCCTATTAGTACTATTATTTCAGTGGTCAATTTTTCAGAGAATTACACATTGCTGACCACAAATGGAGGTTCAATCGCAATATTACAATTCATTACAAGTTTCTATTTTTGTGCATATAGCATTTATACATTCTCCTAAGAGTATAGAGAATGATCAGAAAATTTTAAGAGAGTGCCTCTTTTATATCATTGATGATCGTACTCATTTTATTAAATTTGTGCGAGGTGTTTCTAGTTATTTTATGGAAACTTGTCGATAGGGACATCCACTTCAAACAACATTATATATGGTTAGATAATTACATGTCTCAGTTTAAGAATGCATGAATTTTTATTGGATGAGCGAGATGCATGTTAATATGGGTGTGCTGACACATTTGGAGTTTCACTGAGGCTAAACATGGAAAAGGAGGCATGACGGTGTAGGGGCATGTGTGAAAGAGATCTTGCGAGAAGATTTGAAGTACAAATATGGTACTAAATTGAAAGATCTGAAAAGAGCATAATGGAATGGTGTATTGACAACATGGCATATTTGAGGTTCTCAAGAAAATTCCATAGTTTGCAGACATTTTTTTGTTGATAGAGGAACAACAAATTGCCAACTATGAGGATTATATGACACTCTTTAGGTCGATGATATGCACTCATTTTTAGCTCGAGGCATTACTTCCATGGGCTGCGTGGACAATAAAGTTGACATGTTTTTGTGCATCTTGTATTGAATTTGTCAACTCTTGGAGTGTGATTCACTGAAGAAAGGGTGGATGGATGGATTTGTAGGCCTCTAACCCGCTTACAGTTATCAGCCTCCACAAGCATTACTGAATTGTTTACTGCGAGATGAATTTTCAACATCGAGGACTTTGATGAAATTTCAATTTTAGTGTGACAAGAGTATTTATGGTTATTTAAAATGTTTGTATTGAGTTATCTCCATTGAAATTTTAATATGTAATTTAAATTTGAGTTGAAACCTTTTTTTTTTTGTAGGACATGTGTTTGCGATTATTACGATAGAAGATAGTGAAGAAGGAACAAACTATTTCTTATGTCATTGTATCGAGGAAAGAAATAAGTTGACTTCTCTTGTTATAGATGGTGAAGATATTAAGTACCCTACGCGGGTCGATGGTAATTCTTGCTTGACTTGGCTTCGATGGTATCCATTAAAAAAATCCTCTATTTGGGGATCTTAAAGACTTGAGACACATAGGAAAATACTCTTATATTTGCATCTAGTTCTAGCAACAAATATTCAGCTCCATAGATATCAGGAAGGCCTAATAACAAGATTCTTTGGAAGGTTTGAAAGTCGAGATCATGAAGCAATCTTATGCTGCTATTTAGAGTAGATCGATCACGATGGTTCATTGAAATGAATTTAAATGCTCATATCCAGTATATATAATTTATTTGATATAATTTCTTTGGTATATATAAATTTGTTAGTTAGATAGATTTAAGTTCATATATTTTATTAAATTTGTGTATTTTGTATATATCTAGTATGGTTTTGATTTGAAACTTAAATTTATTTGACCTTAACACTTTATGTGCGGAGTTCTTGGTACTAGAAAAGATTCCACCTTCATGTGGTTGGGCTATTAGTAGAGAATTGTAAATTCTCGAAAGCTTAGAGAATCTTAAATTTTTTTACAAGAAAAAGAAGCAATTAACAACGATACATGTACTGTGGAGGGTTCTTGGATCTAGAGAGGTAACCCAGAACCACGAATCTTAGAAGAAGCAGAAATAAATCCTCCCTAGCATTTTGAAGAGACCATCCTTATGCATGTGCATAGTTGGTTGATGCCATGAGCCCACCATTTACAAAATATAGCATTTGAAAGCCTTATCTTGGCTCAAATTACAGGTAGATTTGCATGTTCATGAAATAATAGAAAGTGTAAGAGCACTAATTGGAGAAGGAAAAAATAGAGGTAGGATATTGTAGAGGGTCCACTACTTTGCGAGGTGTAGGATTGGATGAGATGTCTCAGGTCTTTATGGAGTCAACGTAGTCACTCGTCAAAGTTGAATGATTTTGGTCTCGGGGCTACAAGGGACTACGCTGAATGAAGTAGCCTAGAAGAAACGGCGTTGTCATGTACGAAATGACACCTCCTTTGGTGTTCAAGCCCACGTACGCAAGAATGTCGGCACAATCGGTTTGGTGCCACGACACCTTGTTTGCAAAATATAACGTTAAATGACCTTATATTGGCTCCAAGCGCATTATTCCATGCATTTACAAATAATAGGAAGCAATAGCACCGATTGGAGAAGGAAAAAGCCAAGACAATCTATTGTTCTAAGTGTCATGGATTTGGAGCAATCACCCATCAAAGTTAAGCGATTTTTTTTTCATCTCGAGCTCTTAAGGGACTATGCCAGAAGAAGTATCCCGAAACAACAGCGTTGTCGCACACCAAAGCGAAACCCGTCTAGCATTCACTTGGCCACTCGGACATGTTGGTGTATTTGGTTTGGTTCCATGACCCACCATTTACAAAATATAGTGTTTGCTTGACCTTACAGCACTCAAACTACACTATTTTGCACGTTTATGTAAACAATAGAGGCAGCGAGAGCACGATTAGAGAAGGAAAAAAGCCAAGATAATATATTGTAGAGGGTCCCATGGCCAAGGTGTAGGATTAGGCGAGACATCTCTAGGTACCATAGAGTTCGCGTAGTCACCCGTCGAAGTTGAATGAATTTTTTGGTCTCAGGGCTCTTAAGGGACTATGCCCTGAGCGAAGTAGGCGAAATCAATGATGTTTCTACACACCAAAATGACATATCCTCTAGCATTCACTTGGCTACCGAGACATGTTTTCATAGTAATATTGGTGCCATGACCCACCATTTGCAAAATATATCATTTGATAGTCTTCTGTTTGGCTCAAATGTACTATTTCACGTCTTTGCAAATAATAGGACAACAAGAGCACCCGATCGAGAAGGAGAAAAAATGAGGTAGGATATTTAGAGGGTACCTATGTTTGAGTTTTAGGATTAGACGAGACCTCTCTAGGTGTCATGAATTTCAAGTAGTCACTTGTTGAAGTTGAAGCGGTTTTTGTCTCGGGGCTCCTGTGAACTATGCCCGAATGAAGTATCCTAGAAGGCAGCAACATTTTTGCCCACCAAAATGATTCCTCCTCTAGTGTTCAACTTTCCACCTAGACGTGTCAGTGTAGTCGGTTTGGTGCCACAAGCCACGATTTCAAAATATAGCATTTGTGACCTTACTGTTTTGGCTCAAGCGCACTATTTCACATGTTTACAAACAATAGGGCAACAAAAGCACCGATTGGAGAAAGGAGAAAACCCGAGGCATGCTATTGTAGAGGGTCCCTACGCCAATATTTTGGGACTGAATGATACATCTCTAGGTGCCGAGTCCAGTAGTCACCCGATCAAAGTTGAACGATTTTTTTTTTTGTCTCGGGGCTCTTAAGGGACGATGCCCGAACAAGTAGCCCAAAAAAAAAGCGATAGCGTTGTTATGCACCAAAATAATACCTCCTCTATCATTCACACTTTGGCCATCCCTGGATGTGTTAGTGCGATTGGTTTGGTGCCATGACCTAGCGTTTGCAAAATATAGCATTTAAAAAAGTATCCTTACACGCTGCTTTCAAACTACACTATTTCGTGCGTTTGCAAGCAATGAGAGGGCAGTGAAGCACCGATTAGAAGAAGGAAATAAAAAAGGCTAGATATTGTATATGGTCCCTATCTTTGAAGTATAGGATCAATCATCATGTCTCTAGGTGCCATGGAGTTCGAGTAGTCACCGTCAAGTTGAAGGATTTTTTTTTTTGAGGACTCTTAAGGACTACACCCAAACAAAGTAGCTTGGTAACAATGTGATATTTGTTGCACATTGAAATGATGCCTCTCTAGCATTCACTTGGCCACCCCGAGAAATATCGATGTAGTTGGTTTGGTGTCATGACCCATTGTTTGCAAAATATAGTGTTTGACATCGTTATCTTTGGCTCAAACACTATTTAGTGTTTGTAAACAACGGTCTAAAGAGCACCGATTGGAGAAAAAAAAATGACATAGGATATTATGCGGGTTTATACACCAAGGTGTAGGATTAGACGAGATGTCTCTAGGTGCCACATTCGAAGTAGTCACCCATCGAAGTTGAATGATTTTCGGTCTCGAGGGCTCTTAAGGCACTTTACACTGAGCAATGCTGGAACCGATAAGCGTAGCGTTGTCACACAAAAAATATGCCTCCTATAAATTCACCTAGCTGACTTGATGTCTCGGCATAGTTGGGTTCGATGCCATGACCCACCATTTGTAAAATATAGCATTTGTGACCCCTTACAACTTGGCTCAAGCTGCACTATTTCATGCGTTTGTAAACAATAGAGTAGAGAACCGATTGGAGAAGGAAGAAACTGATGTAGGATATTTTATAGGGTCTCTACTGTGCTGAGGGGGTGGGATCATACGAGACATCTCTAAGTTCCATTTAAGTCTAAGTAATAGTCACTCGTCCGAAGTTGAATGATTTTTTTTGGTCACGAGGGGCTCTTAGAGACTACGCTTGAATGAAGTAGCCCGGAAAGCAGCGGCGTTATTACGCACGAAAATGATGGTTCCTCTATCATTCACTGTTACTGCCGGATATGTGTCGGTATAGTTGGTTTGGTGCCACGACCGACATTTTGTAAAATATATCATTTGATAACCTTATGCTCGGCTCAAACTACACTATTTACATGCGTTTGCAAACAATAAATTAGCGAGCACCCGATTAGAGAAGGAAAAAATCAAGACTAGATATTGTAGATGGTTCTTACACTAAGGTGTAGGATCATGTCATGCGTCTCTAGGTGACATGGAGTTGAGTAGTCACTCATTGAAGTTGAAGGATTTTTGGTCTCAAGAGCTTTTAAGGACTACACTGCCGAACAAAGTAGTCGAGAATACTTGATGTTGTTACACTAAAATGACACCTCCTCTAGCATTCATGGCTACCTAGACATTTCGACATAGTTGGTTTGGTTTCATGACCCGTTGTTTCACAAAATATAGCATTTGTGAGCCTTACATTGGCTCAGCTGCACTATTTCGAAGTGTTTACAAACCATAGGGCAGCGAGAGCACCAATCATTGTACCCATGCCAAGGTGTAGGATCGGAGCATGAGACATCTCTAGGTGACACTTGAGTCGAGTAGTCACCGTGAAGTTGAATGATTTTTTTTTTTTTGGTCTCGGGGCTCTTAATGGACTACACACTAACAAAGTATCCCGAGCAACGACATTTGTGCACACCAAAATGATGCATCCTATAGCCTTCACCAGGCTACCTGGATGTTTTGGCACATTCAGTTTGGTTCCACAACCCACCATTTCCATAATATAGCATTTGAAATACTTACGCTAGCTAAAGCGCACTATTTTGTGCATTTGCAAATAATAGAAGCGAAGATTACCAATTGAGAAAAGAAAAAACTATGGAGGAGCATTTTAGAGGGGTAAAATGTACAAGGTTTAGGATCGGATGAAACATTTCTGGTGTAGAGTCTGAGTAGTCACCGTTGAAGTTGAACATTTTTTTGGTCATAGGGCTTTTAAGGGACTACACACGAGAAGTAGCCGAAGTAATGAATTTGTTGTCTTACTTTGAAATGATGAATCCTATAGCATTCATCTAGCCACCGAACTTGTCGGTGTAGTCGATTCGGTGCCATGACCCACCATTTCCAAAATATAGCATTTCAGAGCCTTACACTATCTCAAACCACACTTATTTCACACGTTTCGAAACAATAGGGTAAGCGAGAGAATCAATTAGAGAAGGAAAAAACTAAGATAGGCTATTGTAGAGGTCCCACACACCGAGGAGTGTAGGATCGGATGAGACATCTCTAGGTGCCACTTTGAGTCCTAAGTAGTCACTAGCATTGAAGTTGAAGATTTTTTTGGTCTCAAGGGTCTTAAGGGACTATGCCCGAACAAAGTAGCCGAAGCTTGATAGCGTTTGTACACTAAAATGATGCCTCCTCTAGTATTCACCTTGCCACCCGAATGTTTTGGAAAAATCGGATTGGGTGCCATGACCACCATTTGCTGAAATATAGTATTTGTGCACGTTATGCTGGCTCAGGCTACACTTTTCGATGTGTTTACAATTAATAGAAGGCGAGAAGAGCACCGATTGGAGAAGGAAAAACTAAGACAAACTATTGTAGAGGTCCCTCACCTTTGAGGTGTAGGACCAAACAAGATGAATCTAGGTGCCGTGGATTTGGAGGTAGTCACTGTCGAAGTTAGGAGCAATTCTTTGGTCGCGGGGCTCTTAAAGGACTACATCCAAACGAAGTAGCCCGAGGAAGAAGCGAATTTTTGCACACTAAAATGATGTATCCTCTAGTATTCACCTAGCCAACTAGACATGTTTTGAAAAATTCTTTTTGGCTCCATGACCCACCATTTGAAAAATATAGCATTTGGCGGTCTTGATAGCTCATTTGTACTATTTCACGTGTTTGCACGAACAATCGCCATGACAAACCGATTTGAGAAGGAAACAACAAAGGCAGAAGGCTATTATGAGGTCCTACTGCTTGAGGTTTAGCATTAGATGAGATTTCTCTATGTGCCACAAGTGCGAGTAGTCACTCGTCAAAGAGCAATACGT